>SWBL01000149.1:0-115538 GCA_024195585.1 Aureobasidium sp. EXF-3400
ACATACCTGTAAATAACCGAGTAGCTAGATAGTTTTCCCGGCAAGCCACACAGTGGTAAATGGAGTATGATTCAAAAAAAAAAAAAAAAAAAAAAAAAGGGGCTTCGGACAGGGTCATACCTCAAGCAAGAGCGTAAACATCATATTCGTGTCTGTAGCCCCAGCCACAAGTCCTAGTATCGTCATATTACTCATGGATAGCAATCGTGTGTTTTCCAAGGACAGAATCGAGTCTAAGCTTCGTCGCGTTCGGAATGCGATCGCTGTACTGGAAAATATATTTTCAGAGACTCGATCTCAGAAGTGCTGTCAAAATCCACAAGGAATTTCATTTGAAAGGTCTGCCAAACATTAACAGTCACAAACTAGATAAAACATGATTATACGCCAATGGAAGCATCTTAATGCACGGTTTGTCGACTTCTTTGAATACTGTAGCTCGTTCCGACCAAATCTTCGAGGTGTTCAAACAAAGGGATAGATGAACAGGGTGACTAGTGCATCAAGGGCTCTTGGCACCAGGGTTACATGCCCGGCATTCCACCATGTCCAACAGAGAAATCAACGAAATTGAAAATGCAAAGAACCTTTGCAGAGGCAAGTGAGATCTAGGCAGAGTCTTTGTAATCGAACGCTGCAATTGGGATGGCGGCGACTAAGAGTGATATCGAGTATGTTCACAGCGAAATAGCAACATTTTTTCTTTTGGACGGAGGAGAGTCAGCACATAACTACCGCCATGGCTAGGATACGGAGCTGTACACTGCTTTCATGAGGCTGAGATATATTGGGGTGCTGTCATGTTGCAGATTATGTGGCAAGTGAGCCCCTTTGTACTAGTGAGATAGATATGTTGGACATTATTTCAGATGTGTTAGTTGCATTAGCTGATTCGCAATATCCACAGCGAACCCTTCGTCGTTGATGTCCCTCTCATCGTGGACGATCGTGATACCCGAGTCTTGCAATTGAGATACCAATGTCTCGATCAATGTATCATCGGCATCGCGATCCTCGAAAACACCACCCGGCGTGGCGATCATGCTGACACCACCTTTGGGTAGAGCAATCTGCACTTTCCTGGGATCTGTAGCGAAGCGTTTGATCTTGTCTGCGATAAACTCTCCTACAGCTCTGCATTCGTCTTTGGTGGTACGCATCAAAGTCACTGTGGGGTTGTGTTCGAAGAGTTTCCTTTGCTGGTATTTCTCCGGAACTGTTGCTTTAGGTCCGAAGTTGACCATGTCGGTGGCGCCCAAAGAGAGGATGGTCGGAATACCTGACTTCAAAGCTGCTTCGAGACGGTCGGGCCCAGCGCTCATGTTGCCACCCATGAGGAAGTCGCAGATCTCGGTCGTGGTCAGATCAAGTACAGCATCAAGACGACCTTCTGAGACCAAGCGCTCCATTGCCTTGCCTCCGTGTCCAGTAGCATGGAAGACGTACGTTTCAACCGAGTAGTTGGACTCGAGATGTTCGCGGATCTTGTCAACACAGGGCGTCGTTACACCAAACATTGTAATACCAATTCGTAGCCTCCGAGCCTCTTGACTCTGATTCTGTTGATGTTGTAGTTGTTGCTCGTACGCTGAGGCCATACCGACCATGGCGGCAGCTGCATTGTTCAGAACGATCCTTAGAAGGTCGTTGGTCCCCGCTATGTCTACCACAGAGTACATCAAAGTAATGTCAGTTTCGCCGACAATTGGACCGGTGTCTCCAGAGGCGACTGTGCTCGCGATGAGTTTGGGTAGACCGATCGGTAAAGTTCGCATCACCGCTGAAGCCAGGCTAGTACCTCCACTACCACCAGCACTGATGATACCATGTATCGGCTGCTTAATGTGTAGTTCTTCAATGCATGAAGTCGCGCACTGAATCATGTATTTGATAATATCACCGCGTGGCAAATCTTGCACGTTGTCTTGTTCCTTCTTCGCACCGAATCTTCTCACCAGCCCATCTTGAGTGATCGTTATGGCAGGGTGAACCACAGGAATACGGCCACAATCAATCAAGGTGATGGATGCACCAGGCGAGGATAGAGCTTCCAGTCGGGAATGGAGATCGAGTATCTCAGGGAGCTTTGTATCGAGCGTCCCTAGCAGGACTATGTGCGGCATCGTGACAGCAGAGTGATGGAATGCAAAGTGATGAAGCACATCTCGAGGGTTTTTTCAAGGGTGTCATTGAATGCGAATGGTCCACGTCGCGTCGGAAGTGAGGTGCGGGGAGGCTGGTGATGTGATGTGTTCATGCAGCGTTGCGTCATGCCGATGAAACAGCGCGACTTCGAGTCCTGAACACCTTCCTCTTTCTGTGACTGTCAATTACCAAAACTTTGTCAAACGTACAAGCAGTCGTAATCGTTCAGCATGGCACCCCCTACGGATCGCAAGCAAATTCTCGAGAGCTTCCGCAAGCAGATAGATGCTGGGAAGCCTATCGTCGGAGCAGGTGCTGGTATTGGCCTGTCAGCCAAATCAATTGAAGCAGGCGGCGGTGACTTGATCATCATCTACAACAGTGGACGCTTCCGAATGGCTGGTCGAGGCTCTCTGGCTGGACTCATGCCTTTCAGTAACGCCAATGATGTCGTCGTCGATATGGCCAAGGAGGTGCTACCCATCGTCGAGCACACTCCCGTCATAGCTGGTGTTTGCGGTACCGATCCTTTCAAGGATATGCCTCGCTTCTTGAAGCAACTCCGTGATCTTGGATTCGCTGGTATTCAGAACTTTCCCACTGTTGGTTTGATCGATGGCCAGTTCCGTGCGAACCTCGAGGAAACTGGTATGGGCTACGACAAAGAAGTCGAGATGGTACGACTGGCTTCGGAGATGGACATTCTGACGACACCGTATGTCTTCAACGTGGAAGAAGCGAAAGCCATGGCAGGCGCTGGAGCGGATGTGGTTGTCGCCCATATGGGTCTCACCACCAGCGGAACGATCGGCGCACAAACAGGCAAATCTCTGGAAGATTGCGTCAAGGACGTGCAAGCCATCAGAGACGCTGCGACAGAAGTCAAGAAGGACATCATTGTACTCTGCCATGGAGGACCTATCGCAAAACCTGAAGACGCAAAGTTTGTGCTCGGAAAAGTCAAGGGCTTACATGGCTTCTTCGGTGCCAGCTCGATGGAACGCCTACCGGTGGAAGATGCCATCAAGGGCGTTACGGCACAGTTCAAGGATATCGCCGTGCAAAAAGCTTAAGACCACATATCTGGGCGTAGCGTAAGCCAGCAAATATAATCATTTTCTCTCATCGACTTGGACAACAACCGCCAAATACTCTCCTGTGGTCGTCTGCCGACAAAGCCGCATGGACGCCGACTTGCCTCTGTGGAGACATTGTAGGAAAAGCTTCTCAAATGTCACGCAGCGAGTGATCAAATGGTCGTAGAGAAACGAATATCAGAGAGGATTGTGGCAGCTAAAGTGCATGTTCGAGTGGTCATGGTGATCGAGATGGTGAAAACAGCGAGACGTAAGCAACTGCTCCGCCAACTTTGGTGGCAATTCCCATAGATGAGTAGAGGCGATGGTCGTGTTGTGATTATGTTCAGAAAGATAACGAATTTCCGGGAGTTGTCGAACATGGTCGTTCTCGTCAGAGACCCGTATGTTTACGTCGGCATCAAAACACGACCACCACAAACAAAACATTTAGTGTTTCTTCGAAGACTCTTTGCACCGCGCAACATCCCTACTCACAACACTCACGCACATCAACATGGCTCCCACAACAAGATCTTCGGCGAAGAAGTCTGCACACACTGACGAGAATGATATCGCTGCACACACCGACGAGAGGGACATCGTCTCCTGGACCTCCGATGTAAGCGGTGAAATCCTCTACTACGAGAGGCTCTACGTCTTGGAAGAAGAAGCAGAGGTGTTGTTTGAGCAACTGCGCATGACGGAGGCTGGTGAACTGGTTCCTTATACTAAGGACAGCGAAGACGGTACTACAAAGATCCATGTGGATGATGATGAAGCAGTAACTAACGAGACACAGAAGATGAAGGCGCCGCAATGACCGACGGTAGCCACGCAGAAGAGGGAGAAGCAGACACCGACTTCGTCCCAGAAGTAAAGCGTACTCGCCGCCACCAGACCATCAAGGCCAACAAGAACACACCTCGTCCCGCCGTCTCCTCTCACGCGCCATCATATCCCACCAATTCTCTTCCTGCCCTCCTGATCTCGGCCACGGCCACTCCCGTTCTCCAACCTGTTCTTCAACCCGTTCACCGATCTGCTCTCCAACCTGTTGCCCAGCCTGTTACCCAGCCTGTTCTTCAACCTTCTCTTCTCGCCCGTTCTCTTCCTGCTGCTCCACCTCTCAACCTCCTCGAAGAGATGGCCGACCTGATGGAAGGCGAGTCAGTTCTCGACTTCGCTGTTCGCCCTTTGTCGGAGGCTGTTCTGCAGACCACCTCGCAGAGAAGTCTCCGCAGTCTGCTGAGAAATGTCCGCGTCGCCGATCTGGCTGAAGTCAATGGAGCAGAGGCTCACGCTATCGAGAAGGAGGCCTACGACACTGTTCGCCCGGGCAAGTTCGTCAACGGCAGATGGGTTCTAGACCCTCGCTCGACCATCTTCCGTCCTACAAACCCCGATTACAAAGCTCTTGCTGAGATGGGCCCGTGAAAGGTGTAGAAAAGTTGTTTAGAGAGAGAGCGAGAGGTTTTCATGTAAGATAGTTTTGGAGAGACAGCAAAAAGATACCAGGATTTTCTTTCCCATGATGTTCAGAATAGTTTGTGATACCTCCGTTGGAACAATATGTATTGTCAAAGAGGCTGTTGCATCTCTGTAGACATCGTCTCTATGCGTCGTAGGAGGGAGATGGTTTGACCATCCTGGAGTATAACTTCGGGCTCTACTCAGGATACAATAGCTCCAGCCACTCATGCGTTCTCAGATACTGCTATCAAAATGCAAGATCTGGTACTCAATATACTCGCTATCCACCGAAAGTGGTGTAGAAGAATGTTTCTCTGGATGTCTATCAATAAGATGATTTTGCTGTGCATTTTGTTAGAAGAGCTTCGAGCCTTCCGGCTCGAGGAGATATCAGAAGAAGTCTTTGTTGCTTGGTATCTCAAAACATCGTGGTCATAGAATATGTGTTATAGCAATGCAAGGACTCCTGTCAGATATGCCTGCCGTCCATTGAGAGCTGTGATCAAAGAGTATCTCTTTGGGCAGCATGTAGACATCGATTATACTATGAAATTCTATAGACAGCTTCGACCTTGACGAGTCCTGTGAGATAATGGAGTCGGCCTCTTCTCTGTAAGCTCCAGAGCCATCATCACATCGGAGTGCACACTATAGAAATGCAGGACTTGTTTGTGGAGAGGGCATCATCCGGTGAGAGTGCTCTAACACCTGGCTCTCAATGGTACTGGCTCACTGATACAACACTTCTTTGCCTTTTGATAGAGTCTCTACTGGCACTCGACGTGACTTGGAGCGTTGATCGACGGTAGGGCTACAGGTGAAGGGTCGAGGGGGTACTTGAATCGTTTGCTTCGTTTGTTGTGCTTCGACAGACTCTCACCAAATCTTGACCACCGCGTCTTTTCTTCACACGACCATAACACACCTGACACACACAAAGACAACACGCAACCAGTAACAAACATGGGATCTCGCTACGACAGAGCTGTTCACGCTGAGAGGTAAGAAAATCTCTTGACACTTCTTTGATCACCACTGGCTCACTGTTTTCAGGTTGCACGAGCGTTTCCCACGCGGCCACGATAGTAGAATGACTGCCACAGATGCCGTGAAGTGGTACCGCACAATCGACAATCGCGTCGCTCGTGCCTATGAAGAGCTGAGAATCACCGATCTGTGGAATGAACAGGTGGATCTGATTCACGCACTAGAAAAGCGCGAGGTCTTCGGCATGATTCCCACCGAATCCCTCACCAGACCTTGCCGCCTGGTCGCCATTCAGATGCAAGTTTGTGCTGCGCTGTCCATGGAGAAGGGCAGAAACTATCCTGTTCCCATCACTGAGGAGGAGATGGACGAAGGCATCTTTGCTCGTCCTTACCAGCTTGTTGTTGTCGGTGACGAGGACATGGATCCTGCCATCTACATGGATGCTTTGGTTCTCGCTCATCACACTAGCGTCAAGTTGTCTGCTCCCGCTATCAACGTCACTTACCCTGGCGATGAGTACATGTTCTTGACCAATGCCGATGTTGTCTTCTGCAGCATTGCACGCCTCAAGCAACTCGTTGGCAGCAGAGCTGTCGGTCTGTCTTGCGTCACTCGCATCATCGTTGACGAGCCCATGTACATCGACAAGCCCACCTGGAACGATCTGGCTATGATTCTTCGTCACCCTGAGATGAACCCCAAGGTCGGCGCTGTCTTTGTTGGTCGCAAGGCCTCTTTGGATGAGTCTACCAAGAAGAAAGTCCGCGACTTCGCTACCGTTGCGCTTCCTTACTGGCACGCTCACACCGATGAGACTCGCGCTCAGGCCCAGGCTGAGTGGGATGCCTATGCTCGTACAATCTAAGCAGGACAACATCGCCCGTAAGAACAGCTTCCCCTTCTCTTACTGTCCAAGCTAACATGTTCATCAGACCTGAAAGCACCGACAGGCTCGACCAGTGAAGAAGAGGGCAAACGCCTCGGAGAGACACTCTCTGCACATACGTAAGTGAGGAATAGTGAGCGCACAAGAGACCGCAAGCAACGTACAGCACAACATGAGGAGGAAATCTTGAGCGCGCAAGAAACAGACTGGCAGAGAACAATGAACGCACAAGGAAAAAAGAGGCGAGGAAACTTGAAGCTGGAATAGTCTGGGCTCTTACATCAAACACGGCAGGTCCTGGGGATGCGTATGAGACCTACTTCTTCAAAAATCAATCACTGCTTCTGTCATTCTTGTGCTTCTTCTGACTGTCTAGTACGCGAGACCGAGTGCTGACCTCGTCGCCCATTGTATCGTGTTGCTTTGTCCTGGAAGCGTGTTGCCGCTGTAGCTTTCTTTGTTCTTTGCTCGTCAGACCGCCCGAGGGTCCAAAGAACTAGGACTAAACAATTTGCTTAGACATGAGGTCGACTCGAATCAATGGTCATGCAAGGCCTCAGCGGCCACTCTGTGTATACTGATGGGAATATTCCAATGACATTTGTTGCTCGCTTACTTGCCGCCGATAAAAGCTCGCTGAAGGCAGTCACGCACGGAAGGCTGGTCGCCGCGACTCGACGGGCCTTTCCTATCCGGGAGGTCCAAAAAGACAATCCTCTAGGAGTCAAGATGAATGAATTGAGATCAGAAAGAATGGTCAAGTTTGGGCAGGGCATGATGAGGGGAGTTTGGATCAGAAGGTCGGCATCAACAATTTTAGTGGCCAAAAGTCTTAATCGTTGCCGGTCTCGGTCCGTTGTTTGCCACATAGTTAAAGGAGTTTAACCAGCGACAAGGTATACTACCGATAAGATATTATAGGGGTATTCTTCTTGTTTTTCATGCCTCAATTGAACACCGTCTCGAAATTATCCATCCAATACTTATGGTGTTATCCCTATCATTCGCGCGGCAACGACTTGTGTCCTCGTCCTGTGAGGCAGGCTTGGCAGAACAATGTCAGCTTGTGTTGGCTGGAGCAGCATGCCTTGACTTTCAAATTTTTGAACAAATGAAGAAAGTACCACGTAGTCACGTAGCGAACAGCTCAGGTCCAAGGGGCACAATTGACGAGACCCCAGCGACGAGCTTCCAGCGACGAGCTTCCAGCGACACGACCGGGCAGCTTGAAGACGAATCTCGAATCTGCGACGATGCGTCCAGCGACGAAGGCTTCGCGTGTAATCCTGCTGCACTGATGGCAATTTCCAGGATGTCCAAACAGAATGATGGATCTGGGACAACAGGCAGCTTTACAGCAATTCAAAGCGCATGAGGATATGCTTGCCAGGAGCAGGTAACCTTCACCCGTGTCGAAGCGCATGACAAGTGCATAGCGGATTGAGCAAACAGAGCCTTCGTTTGTATGTAGGAGACCACATTATCGGATGCTTGCATGCAAACGCCAGAATCTTCCACTCGACCTTTGATTTCTTCTAGCTGATGCTTCTACCTGACTCTTGCTTTCACTTAGACTCTACTTTCATCCAACTCTCTTCCACTCCACCACTACTTTAAGCTTCCATCTTCCAGCTGACGAAAAGCAACTTTCCATCTTCATCCAGCATCAACAATGAAGATAGATCTTGCCATCGCCGACACGCTGGCGCAGAAGCGTGACTTGGACAAACTTGTGGCGTCGAGAACGGGCAAGCAGCGTGCTGAGTTTCCTCTCTACCACCGCACTCGCGGTTTGATGCTTGCAACCTTCACGGAGGCAGCGGTATGTCGTTCCATATTACTCACCCGCTGTATTCTAGTTGTGGCTGACCACCATGGCAGAACGTAGAGAGACTGAAAACGCCAGGCACTGTGGTGGCTGTCATAGCCGAAGCATATCCGCCTTGCAGTGCTCCGCTCGTCAATCTTGGAAAGGTGAGTTCGATGCATATTGTTACGAATATCAAGCTGACGGTGACTTCCAACAGATGCACATGCGTGACCTGCTCATCGATGCCCCCCACCATGACAAGTACCTTATCCTGCGCACCTTTGCCCATGTCCTGGAATTCTCCACCATGCAAGTCGCCATCGCCGTCGAAGATGAGCAAGGCGAAGTCGAGCAACTCAGCATCTATCACTACGACTTCTCCCGCTGGCCCGACAACAAAGTGTGTGCCGGCATGGTCCTGGCCGTCAAGAACCCATACCTGAGATCTGTCATCTCCAACGGCGGCATGAGCCTCGGTGTTTTCCACCCTTCGGACATTGTGGTGCTTGATCAAGACCACGAGCTGTTCCCGGCCAAATGGAAGACTGCACAGCATAAAGTTTTCAAAGATGCTGCTCAGTGGAAAGTGGACGGCAATTCAGCATTGAAGGAAAAGAATTACCAGAAGGCAAACTACTACTACAGCAAAGGCCTCTCTGCATCTGGACTGAACGACACTCTCAAGAGCGACTTGCACAGGAACAAAGCTCGTGCCGAACTGCTCCTCGGCTTGTACGATGCGGCCAAGACTGATGCTCTGGCTTCCCTTCTCCATCAGCCCGACGACAGATCCAGAGAGCTAGACTCCAAAGCCTTCTACCGTGCCGGTCGTGCCATGTACGAGCTCGCAGACTACCAGGCAGCCAAGACAATGTTCGATCAATGCTTGCAGTCGCGACCTCAAGACACGGAAGGGCTGAGAGAGCTCAACCGCACCATCTGTCGCATCACCGAAGAGCGAAATGAAAACTTTGACTTCTTGGCCATGTCTGAGAAAATCACATCCACCAAGGACTTCCGAGCCCAACAGGCCAGCTATGTTCGCCGCACGGAAGTCAGACAGACAAAAGACCGTGGCAAAGGCCTGTTCACCACGCAATCCATCGCCTGCGGTGACATCGTACTCTGCGAAAAGGCATTTGTTGCCGCCAACCCACCCTGGCTCAAGCCGAAGAAGAAGGAGACCTTTATCGTCAGTCCTTGTTCCAAGCACGTCTTCTGCGGCGGCCACGCCGAGACCTGGTTCGCCGCCGTTCGAAAAGTTTTCAACAACCCCTCGCTGGCCAGCCGCCTGCTCGACCTCTGCGCCCGCTCCGACTACAACAGCCACCTTGCCCACCAACAGGCCACGCCTGTGTCTATCGTCGACGGCTTGCCCGTCATCGACGTCTTTCACATTCTCGACGTGCTCGAGAACAACGGTCTCGGCTTCATGGCCCGTCCAGATCAAACCCAAGCCTATCCGAACATTCCACGCCCGCAGCTCAATGCCCACTACGACTGTCTCGGTGTTTGGCCAGTTGCTTCCCGCGCCAATCACTCCTGTCTCCCAAACGCCGAGTACAGTTTCCTCGGCGACTTCATGCTCGTCCGAGCTAACAAGGACATCCCCAAGGGTGAGGAAATCACCATATCCTACGTTCCAACCACTGGCAAATTCGAGCAACAGAAGATGGCCCTGAGAAACTGGAATTTCAAGTGCGAGTGCAAATTATGTTGCGCTGAGAATGCGTGGGACGGTACGCGTTCAGTTCTCTTGAGCGCCGCAGACTCGTACGAGGAGGCAGAGCCACCTCTCGCCATTCCTGACAAAGGCGTCTCGGATCTTAACAGACGAACTGAGCCTGCGGATCGACTCATCAACGTGGTCAAACTGTATGTGGACCAGATCCAAGACACCTACCCTACGGCCTTGTTCTCTGATCTTCCAAACATCGGACTTGCAAAACGTCATGCCTGGTTGATGAGAGCGTATGCCACTGGCGGCGGAAAGTCTGTTTCCTCATCCTTTGCAGTGTCGCAGAACAACGCGTGCATGTATGCCCAGGCCGTCATTCGCGACCATGGTTTCAAGCCTATCATTGAAGTTGTCGGTAAGAAAGTTTCCTTTGACAGGGAGAATATCATCATGACTATTGAGTTAGTTGATGCGTTCATGTTCTTGGGGCTCTTTTATGGGATGGAAGGCAATGCAGAGCTGGCGGAGTGTATGAGGGGATGGGCGAAGCAGAGTTATGTCACTCTGAATGGTTCTGATGTCGGCTATGAGGTACTTTATCAGTGACCAGGGGGTTTATGCATGGCTTCGTGGCTTGAAGAGAGCTGTGGAAGAGAAAAATAGTTTAGCATGGCACGCGCATTCGGAACAAAGTGGTGGCATGCAGAAACAGGTCAATTGAGATAGAATACAAGATATACCATACTCTGAGTACAAGATGATGACTTCTGGGGCCACTTGCTATCGCCTTGTCGCTCAGGACGGCGAAGCCTGGTGGAGGGCCGGTATGGCGACCCTCCTGAGCGCGACACCCTGGTGGTTGTCATTGGACACTCAAACATCAGCCAGTCTGTGTTGGCCGAGGAAGCACAGCATATCAAAGCCATAAGAGTATCTAAAGAGCAAGATTATGACACTTCTTCAGGTCTTTTGTGTGTTCAATGATATCAAGGGTCCTCTTGCTCGGATGGGTGGGTGCCTCAGCTGCCACGGGCGTGAAAACCGACGCGACATTGTCCTCAAAAACCACACGCTCTCCAGAATTTTGACTTGTCATCTTTCCTCGCTCGGTCGACAAATCGAGTAATATTATAGCGACCGCCAATCGGATGCGCCAGAATATGTACGGGCCGAAAACCAGAGCTGACATTCCTCGGGCACGCCGAGTCGTAGGCATGCCCGGAACATGGTCCTCAAGGATGCCGAACGCGACGGGCATTGAAAACTGAGATATATAAACCTTCAGAGCACACCCCGGTTGTCGCGCTTCTCGAGGCTTTTTGACATGCTAAATGGAGCGGCTCAAGCCTTGCTTTCAAGCAAGAGCGATTATGACTGTCGTTAGGATACCGTCTGCAACAACGGCTCACGACGGCACACCCCTTTCCAAAGCGTGATACTCACTTCCGCAGAAGCACCAACTCACTTCGAAGCAATGTGGAATCTTGCGATTGGCTAAAGATGGCTGCTATCGTCGCCTGATCACACGAACAGGAAGATTCGATGCCTTGCGACATACTACTTGGAGTTCAACACTCGATTTATCATCCAGACGGCAGACGCTCTATGAGGAATGCATCAAGACACTGTCGCTGCTTGGCATGCTAGGAGTGGACTTATCAGCGAACGCACCTTCCTGTTCAAGTCCTCGACCAGAATTTCCCGCCCGAAAGCAAGCAAGGGAGGCAGCTTGGATCTGCATGCGACAATTTATCCAAGATGACCTTTTCGGAAATACCACCAACCAAGAGAAGACAACCGGAAGAAAGTTGAAACATCTTGAGGATAGGGTCTTGAGTGGTGTCTCCAGGACAATAATGAAGACATTGAGAGTTGACTACCAAAGCCAAGCCTTCGGTTTGCGTAATAAGAGTCGCGGCTGCATTCCTGCACCTTCCCTCTTGCCGCATAGCCGATGAGGAATCACAACGCAGTCGATCTTTCTACATCTCGCAGGCTAAACAATGGCAAAGTTCAATCCGGTGGATTGGTTGTGTTGGCATCACCCTTCGCGTGGTGGAATGCAGAGCCGCACTTTGGGACCGTGAACTTACCGTATTCCAAGAACAAGTCTTTTGCTCTTTTTTCCCATCGCCTTCGACGTCTGGTAGCGAGTTTATGTTGCTGCGGCCAGAATATGGTGCGCTTGTTTTCGTCCCTCTTGGGAATTTCCTGTCTTTTCAGAGCGAGCATAGCGCAATCATCCTCAGATGATAACACAGACCCGACTTCAAGTATTTGTACTCCTACGACAGGGTTGTACGCGATTTACACATCAAATTCGTCGACATATCTTATCCAAGACGCGCCTCGGACAGGGCAGGCAGCCGCGTCCTGTCCAGCTGAGGCCACTTCCACGGTACTTGAAATCTCAACTATTTGGCAGACTAACGATGTTTCCACTGTGTATAGATCCTCAACATATTATGTCTCCAATCTCTCGACCATCGCTTGCGGATCGAGCAGCAGTATCAATGGGTCGATCGACTGTCCTCCGCCAGCGACGATAACAATACCTGCCGCGCTACCATCCAGCGACATCAATCAAACAAGTCTATCGACTGTCTTCCAAGAAGGGTCATGTCCATCTGGTGCAAGCGCTCCTGTGACCATCACGTCACTCCTGTCGGACAATCAGCCATGCCCAACGTGTGCTTCCCAGTCCGGAGCCGATTTATATTCGTGGCTGCTTTCGAATCAGTCGCTGTCGATCAGCTGTTCGACCATCGCAAACATCTCCGCTGCAGTCACCTCCACCATATCGGGCTCGCTTGTAACCTCTCTCATCTATGGGTCTGCCGATTGTCCGATTATCTTCCACTCTTCGCCAAGGACCGGCTTTGCGACTTCCGCTTTGACTGCTGGATTGTCGTCACCCAACAGCATATCTACGATTTACAAAAATGCTAGCTGTCAGACTGTTAGCACACTTCCGCCTGTTACAACTTCAGTCTATCTGTCAAACTCAAACTGCACAGAGTCGACTGTCGTCTCCACCATCTTCGAGGGCGGCTCTACCAAAATTGTCAGCACAGTTTTGCCTGTCACAACATCCATCTATCTGCCCGTTTCAAATTGCACTGGCTCGACCGTGTTCTCTACCATATTTCAGAGTGGCTCGGCAGGCAGTTTTCCAACATTGAATTCCAGCTGTTCCGCCTGCCCATCTTCGATATGCTCTGGGTCGACAGTGTTCTCTACCATCTTTGAGAGTGCTTCAGCAGGCAGCGCCTCTTTTTCCAACTCAAGCTGCCCTACATGCCCCACCGGAGGCCTGACGACAGTTTTCGCGGACTCGGCAAGCTGTACCGCGTTCCCCTTGACATGCTCCGATTCGACTGTGTTCTCCACCGTATTCGCAAGTGGGTCAGTGGACAGTTCCTCTTTCTCCAACTCGAGCTGCCCAGCCTGTCCTACAGGAGGCCCGACGACAGTTTTTACAGACTCGGCAAGCTATACTGCGCCGATGAATGCAAGCACCATCACTCTCAGTCAGAATTTTATATCAACAGTGTTCACGCAGGATCCTGCCTGTAACTATCTGAACACCTCATCCTCGATGAACATGAACTCGTTGATAAGTGCTACCAGATACACAACGATCTATGGCCCAGACGTGACAGTCACAATGCCGGGCCAATCTTTCACCACAATGGACTCTGATGCATATTGCGATACCTGTCCCGATGCATGTTACGTGGACTTCAATGATGATGGCATTCCAGATGCCCAGGAAAATCAGACCTCGTCTGCTACGCCCTCGGCGACTGGGTCAAACTCGACCATTGTGGCACCCGCGCCTACACCTGTTGTGATCGCTGACAACAACTTCGAGAATGGAACTGGTAATCTTCTGAACAGTTCGACTTCAAGTCCAGCGGTCACTGCTCAGATCGTGCAGAGTAATGACACCGCCGCTCCGTTGACGGCACAAAGTGGCAACAGCTACCTGTGAGACCCACATTGCCTTTGTATGCGTCCATCTCGCTGACCAATAACAACAGTTTTCTGACCTTCAATGATACCGGCTCGCCTTCGAAGCAGCAGCTCTTCCGGCGCCAGTCAGCAGATCAACCACTTGTGTACAATGCTAGTCAATCTTTTGCAACCATCAACGGCGATACCTACAACGTGTCTGCATATGCGCAACAAGCTCAGAATGGAGCAAATCCACCCAATTGCTCTATAACCATCTGCGTCTACAATTCGTGTAGTACGCCAGCTCTGCTCCAAACCGGAACTTGGCAACAGTACTATTATCTCTATTTGGCCACTTATGATGATGACTCGGCTCCAGCAACGTTCAGTATCACATGTGTCGGCAATGCATATGTGGGTCTGGACAGTGTCGCGATTGTCGACATTCCTCCACCAGACACCTCGACTTCTGCGCAGCCTACAGATGGTGGCACGGCTTCTACATCAAGCATTGGCGCTACACCCGCAGTAGGAAGTGATGGTTCAATGTCCATGACCACGCTCCCTGGCGGCAGTGTAAGAACTGTCACAAGGACGATCGTGCGTACGCGTACAACTTCCGCAGTGGTGTCGACGGCCATCTACTACACCACGACTCAGATCTCATATGTTGTCTCAACATACGAAAGCGACAACACCTACACTACGCAGCAGCCCACTACTGTTGTCTCAACGGCGTACGCGACTGCGACATCATACCAAACCTTCACAGTTTCTGCTGTGGTGACCAGTACAAGTAAGTGGATTCTTGGATTACATGCATAGTTTAGTTTGCCTCCTACTATGCCTTTCTGTTCCATTTCATCAGCTTTGGAAAAATTACATCATAGATGAACCTAGCTAACAAGATCCAGCCACCATCACGCAGAATCAAACTTACACTCAGCTCAGCACTGCTATCCAGACAGCAACAGCTACAGCCACGGCGACGGCCACGGCTACAGCCACTTCTGTCCAGATACAGACTACCAGTCTGCAGCCGTCTACCAGTACCGTGTATACGACAGTCGTGTCTACGGTGTATCCACAGCCAAGTACTTACGTAACTACGGCGAGTCCTATCGTCACGACTATATATTCGACTGTGGTACAAACTCAGACCAGTTTGCAGCCTACGACGATAATATCGACGATTGTTACTACACTCCCGCCGCAGAATATAACTGTCACGGGGACCACAAGTCTTGCCCCGTATACCACGACGTTCATTTCAAGCTATCTCACCACAATTTATGTCAATCAGACACAAACTGGTCCGACCGTGGTTAGCACTCAGCCAGCATCGACATACTATACGAAGATCGTCAGCAGTCAGCCTCCAGTCACTGAGACCAGCTATACAACCCTGCCGGCTGGAACCTTCACATACTACGTCACCAGCACGCTTCCTCAAATTACTCAGACCATATCCGAAGTATCTACCCAACTTCAAAATCTGACGCTTCCACCCCAGACTCAGTACCTCACATCACTCATTACGTTCACCCTACCTGCGTCAAGCTATACCACACAGATCACTATCTCAGAAACTATCGTCTCGACCTACGTAACTCAATTGCCAGCTTCCACCATAATCTCAACCCTGATCCAAACATCTATTCTCCCAGCCAGTACCTCGACTATCCCTGGTCCTACAACGACAGTATCAGGTCCGACAGAGACTCAAACTTCTATCTCAGTGGTATTTACGACTTATCTGACCACATATACGACTACGCTACCAGCGAGTACGGTGACCTACACCAGCATCTCGGTATCTATTCAGGACCCATCGACCATCACCCAAAGCATCACGATTGTCTCTACCGCTCCTGGAACAACGATCACAACCGTCAGGTATGTAGTCCTGAGAACTGTCCGTCGAGCGATGCAGGAACTCGCCGGAGCTCATGTTCTCCAAGTCTTGAATTTTCGTGCTGACCTCGCTTCATCATAGTACTTACATCACAACGGCCCCTCCTCAAACTGTGACCGCCACCAGCATATCTGTGTCTACTCAGACTGCCTTTACGGTCGTCACCACTCAATTAGTCACGCAACCAGCTAGCAACATCACGTACACCAGCGTACAGCCCGCTAGCACAGTCACAACCCTCAGCATCCAACCAGCGAGCACAATCACGACTACGAGCGTTCAGCCAGCCAGTACAGTGACTACACTAAGTGTTCAACCAGCGAGCACAATAACGACTACGAGTATCCAGCCAGCGAGCACGATCACGACTACAAGCATCCAGCCAGCGAGTAGCATCACGTACACCACTGTACAGCCCGCGAGTACAGTCACGACTCTTAGCATTGAACAAGCCAGCACGATAACGACTACGAGCATCCCACCCGCAAGTACGATAACCAGCGTGAGCATCCAGCCAGCGAGCACGATAACGACTACAAGCATTCAGCCAGCGAGTACAATTACGACTACAAGCATACAGCCAGCCAGTACAGTGACCACGCTCAGTGTTCAACCCGCTAGCACGGTAACCACATTGAGTGTCCAGCCTGCCAGTACGGTAACCACACTCAGTGTGCAGCCTGCAAGCACAGTCACTACATTGAGTGTCCAACCAGCAGTGACGGTACGTGATTCCAGCACTGCCATCTCAATTCTGAAGATCCATGCATTTGTTCCTTCTTTCATGCGAATTCCTTCTTTATGATGCTCTGTGAACTGAAAAGAAAGATGGGGTGTTCTTGATCCACCGCTCGCTGTATCCAAATGAGATTTCGTGCTCATCTGTGTACCTTTCTTTCTTGCTGGCTTTCTATTTGCCCTCCAGAGATCTATTCTGTGGAAAAGATTAATTTTCATTGCGAGCATTGTATGTCGGGATCTCGCTAATTCGTGGATTCGATACAGACAACGAGTGTTCCGCCAGCATCGACTATCACGCAAACTTATCTGACCACGTATCTGACAACATACTACACGACTGCCCCAGCTTCCAGTATTACGTATACGAGTGTGGTGACCACTACTCTGCCAGCCTCGAGCTACACAGTGACAAGCACACTTCCTCGCGAGACCGATACCCTTACCACGTAAGTTTCTAAATTTGGCGCTAGCGCATGTTCTTGTCATCGGCTTTGAGAATGGCCAACTCTCTTTCCCAAGCCTTGAGGAAGACCATATCGTAGTCCGATGAACTGTTCGAAATACGTTTGCTGACCTGTCTTGCCTCAGAACCTATGTCACGACTTTGTACAGCACCGTCGTAACGACGACCTTGTCTGTGTCCACTCAACCCGCCTCATCCTATACCACAACGCAGACTCTGGTATTGACAGCCACAGCGACAGCCACGGCCACGGCCACAGCTACGGCTACGGCTACGGCTACGCAGACTCAAACCTCGGTTCCTCCACCAGTGACGGTATGTGAACCCCGTTGAGGGATTGCAATCCCCACATTCTTTTGACGTCAACCATGGATTGCATACGTCCCGAAGATCCCAGAGTTTGCTAACTTTCTTTTTTCTACAGGCCACCACCACTCCACCTGCCCAGACTGTGACCGCAACTTCTGTTTACTTGACTACATACGTCACTACGCAGGTCACCACAGCCCCAGCAAGTACAATTACCATGACAAGTGTCTCTACGAGTACTTTACCGGCTTCGACTTACACTCAATCGACCACCATTGTGTCTACGGCCCCTGGAACGACGAGTACCTATGTCAGGTGAGTAAATCGTCTTCTCTGTATTTGCTCGTATCTGCCGAGGAGCACAAGATTCAGCTTCCTGAGCACCGTCGGCTTCACATGGAGCGGCTCAAATGCAGTGTAATCTGCAACGGTCTTGTGCGGTATTGAGACGATACTGAAGTCGAGCTGCTTTGGCGAAGGTCTTCCAATTATCCACAGGCCTCAGCAGATACAGAAAAAGAAACATATAGCCATTACTTTTGGTCGAGAGCTCATGCTAACGGACGGCCTCTCCAGTACCTATGTTACCACACAGGAAGCCAGTACCGTGGTCAGCACGAGTTTGGTTACTACAACACTTCCGGCGTCATCTTATACGCAAACCTTGACCTTGACAGCTACAGCAACAGCGACTGCAACATCGACCCAGCAAGTTTACGCAGCCACGCCATCGCCTGTGACTTCCACGGTTTATGCAGTGACGCCAGCCCCAGTAACTTCGACGGTCTACGCAGCGACACCATCGCCGATAACGTCGACCGTGTACGCAGCGACACCCTCCCCGGTGACTTCAACAGTCTATGCGGCGACGCCATCTCCGGTGACCACGACTCAAGTCTCGTAAGTATTCAAATTGTGCCCATCAGCCGACAGTGGCTTTGTGGTAGAGGAACATAGCAAGACTGCGAAAGAATGGGCGTGTTCGAGAAAGCCTAAAGCTGCAAAAGTAAGGACAGACATGCGCAGAATAGAAAATAGTATGAATCACTTTCACGCCAGATGATAAACCCTACTTTCTTCGTCACCGCTCAGGAGTCTTCGAAGAAGTCATGGTCACAGCCAGCAGATGATGCCCATGTCTACTGACTATGACTTCGACTTCAATTCTGACTCGGCGTCTTTAGTCTGTGAAAATCCCGAGCATACCCACGACGACGTCGCGAGTAAGGCCGATGTCGAGGAGCGAGTAAGTGGATATTGGTAAAATGGCGTTCATAGGAGAGAGTACGGAAGGACATCAGCGTTGTTAGTGGGTCAATCACGGGATGGCATGGTGTGTTTGGTTAGTGATCATCATTAAAAGACCTCGATGGTTGTAGTCTCGTCAGTCACGTATAGGCTGCTAAGGTTGATAGATTGGAGTATCGATATAACAAGCATTAATATTTGATATCTAGTGTCCAGTTCTACACTAGCAGAATTCAGTCGAGCATCTCTTGTAGATTAACAAGAGAGAAGGTTCTGTGCTGGCTCGAAAAGGTATACATGTACTTGGAGAATAGAGATTTGCTTACCTATTCACAGGCATAATGCACCCTTACTCAGAGGATCTTAATACTAAGTTATGAAGTATAGTGGGATATGTATGGCGAATCAAACACTGCAAGTTCATGTTTTCTCATTATTAGCTTTGAATATTCGTGTGTCATAAAGCGTGATGGCGTGATTATTGAGATGCATAATGCTCCTTTTAATTGCAATCGAAAGCTTGTACCACTGACGCTTTAGAAAGGTGAGCAGTCGTTTCGGCAAGTGCGATGTCCCTGAGAAACCAACAATCAGTGGGCAGTCACGCCCATCCTATCGACACTTTCAACCAGCAACATATGTTCCTGCCTTGACATGGTGCAAACGATCGCCGATTGGTTTCAGAGACGGCCTCAACAACTTGAATTTCTTGATGATATCGTGTTGCAAGCACTCTTTGCGCACCAACTTGTTCTGACCTAGAGATCGGTAATCATAGTGTTGGCAGCTAACAACAGTCTAGTCCCACTGATATGGTCTTCAAGAGCACGCGTCATGTCAAACTCTTTCTTTTGAGACCACGAGAGCCAGTCCAGAACAGGGTGCGTACTGTACAACCAGTCTTTTGAGAATGATTCCAGATTGGCATTGTCATCGTAAACATCGATAACAGGCGTACACGGGCCTTCTCCATAGCCACATCTCCACCGCGCATGGCCTATCACACGATAATCATCCAGATTAGAATCTTGAGTATTGTGGCCAGCGGTTGGTGCAGCAAAGAAAGATGTAAAGTGGCGCCCATCTGTTCCGGGTACGAGCTGGCAAATGACTCGTTCTGCAGGCTCTGGATACCGCTCGAGCATTGGCAGATTCTTCTCACCAGATCTGTGTAACTCGAATTTGTGTAGGCAATCTAGGTTTGTGGCAAAAGTGTGACCCTTGATCACGCCTTCCTGAGAAATCTGGTCGCAAATGTCTTTGATATACTCGAGCCAGAGCGGCTGTGAGCTGCAGAGACCGGTAATGTGCAGCAGGGGTAAGATTCCGACCTTGAGTGCCTCGCAAGGAACGTAAATGTCCTCGTCAAGGTCTGTAGTCGTACTGACTGCCATATGAGACGCCGCATGGCGGAGAGTTTCGTAGAGGTAAAACTCGGCGGTTGACTTGTTCCGCAGTTCATCCTCTCCCAGAAGTGTGAACGCCCAATTGACACGGGCTCTGTAAAAGTTATAATGGGCAGCTACAAGTGATCTGTCGCGCGTGGTGGATGTGTAAGGTGGAGGCGGTATAGCAAATTGTGACCACTTGTATACAAGCAGTGCATTCAGAGCGGTATCCGTATCTAGCTCAGGAAGGAGATTCAAGTGATTGTCCTTCCATGAAATCAGTTTTTGCTCGAAGTCGATCAACGTCTGAGCCGATGTGTACCGAGCATAAGCAGCAATGGGGCTCCACACGAGTTCTTTGACCTCATCATTCTCGTCGAGCAAATCAATGAGGCCCTCAAGAGCTTCAAGCGCTGTTGGTAAGCTGCGTTCATGATTTCTCGTCTCGAGACAGGAGGCACTTGAACTTTGTTCAGTGGTTGCGTGAATTAGTTTAAGTGGCAGGGCGACGTAACAAGTCTGACCCAGAGATTGAAGACAGTCTCGTAATGACTCCAGGTGTAGATTTTGCGGTCTGTTGACGCCGTCGCAGCTCGTGTGAGTCGGTAACAGCCTGATAAAATAATGGCCTGCAGCTTGGAAACGGCCGATAAAGCCGGGAATATTGCCATTAAATGACTTGGGCCATCTTTAGCTCAGCTTTCGTCAGGGAACTGAGCTGTGACTGTACGTTTACGTACCTCAAAATAGGCCATCAAACAAAGGGTTGCCACAAGCAATACAGGAGACTGCTTAGCTTCTTCTAGTCGCTCTGATAGCTCTTCGAGTGCTTGGGTGTATAGCTGCACAGCAGTTATCTTCATGTCGAGACCATTGGCCCGATCACGTTCGCCATCCGCAACGGTCATCAGAGCTGCACGATGACTGTTTCCCAAAGCTACCAGGGTCAGGTAGAGGTAGTTGCAGCCCCACGCTTCCTGGAGAAGCTCGTCACGCCAGAATTGCAGATGCCTAACAGAAAACAATAGAGGAAGGGTTCGCAGTAGCACTTGGTGATAACCGAGCACGTGTCGAGCGCCGAGGCTAGGGGTCTGATTTGAGCGAGGAGCAGAAGGTAATGCAACCAACGGCGTACTATTACTAATGACAATATTCTTTGAATCTTGCGTTGCATTCTGCGATTCAAGAGTCTGACTTGATGATGGTGTACCTGAAGCATCGTCGTTTGTCAATACGTGAGTGTGCGATCGCTGCAGATCTGGACCGCGCAAGGAGTTGATAGTTGATGAACGCGATGCCATCTGACGTTGCCGGCGCGCACGGTCCTGAGGTCTGACGGGAACCACACGCTGCTTTTCATAACCAGCACAAGCAACATTGGCGGCAACGCAGCGCCTACATTGTGGTGCCTGCTCGTCACATTTGACGCGGCGGGCTCTGCAGGTAAGACATCCCGTGCGAGCTCTTCGCTTCTTGTCGTCCATAGTTGGCAGTAGTCGGCTTTCCACTCCAAAGTTGGTGGCAGCTACTGGTACGTTACAACATGCGTGGAATGGCAGACTGGGCTCATGCGCTGTGGATACAGAGCGTAACAGGAGATGCAACACTGGAGTGAGCTTTGTTGAATAATTGAGGATCATTGATTCCTGGAATCACCTTCAGCCTTATCAGCTGTTCCTGCTTATGTAAGCCGACGTGACATACCGCGTCTCTTCGGTGCGACAGCCTCGTCATTCCACCTCACAATGACACCATCAAATATTCGTCAATGCAGGTTCAAGAAGAGAAGCACCTCAGAGCGCCCTTCAAATTATTAATGGCTACAAATATATCCTGATCCCAGCGGCCGCATGCGTTCACATTGTGTTCGATGAGACGCTGCGTCCGTGTTTGAAGATTAGATTAGATCCCGAAAGCAAACCTGTCCGAACTAACAAAGACACCCGACACTCAAGCTGATCTCTATTGATCTCCGTCCTGCGGACGAATCACAATCTTTTTACCAGAAACACCGCTCTTGTTTAGCTCCAATGCTTCCTCGATGTTGGCAAGCCCTCCATGCACCACGTGCGGCCGATTCGGAGTGAAAAGGCCCTGGGCAATATACCCGTCGTGTCCACCCAGGAATTTGGCAAGTGGCTCACTCAAGTGTCGTAGTGCCGGCGAGCTTCCAATACCAAGAATCTGTCTGATTGCGATGTGCTTCTCTCCGCTCTGACCTAGTGCTTTGGCCTCGGGATCAGGAACTTCAGGCACGACAACATGGACGGTGACCAAATGTTTGCCAGTTGACTTCGCTTTCTGAAGGATCTGGATACCAAGCTTCTGAGTCGAGGGAGCGGAGATTCCATCGAAGACAAAATCGAGAGGAAACTCCCCTATTGCCTCGCAGAACGCGTCTGGAGACGTTACGGAACGATTCAAGACGACATGAGCACCAATACTTGCCAGAAAGTCGTGATTGTTGGAGCTGGCATTTGTGACGATTCGCTCATATCCGGATAGACGAGCCATTTGGATAGCGTATTGTCCCACAGAAGATGCTCCGCCAATGATGACGATGGATTTCCCTTGCCCAACATTTCGACCTCCTTCTTTCCAAGGTGGTATCATGCCGTGCCCTTCTTCTGCATAGAATGCAGTCACCACAGCCATAGTAGCTAACATGATGCCTGCGGCTTCCTCGTCGCTGATATTTTGAGGAGTCTTCGAGACCAGTTCGGCAGGCATTTTGCAATATTGCTGGAAGGTTGACGAGTCGTAGTTGCCGATGATGCCCTGGAAGAACACACGATCGCCGCATTGAAGTTCTTTGACATTGGTACCAACGGCTACCACAATGCCTGCTGCGTCAGAGCCAAGTACGGCTGGGTATTCCTCGATGAAAGCATCGTGGTCGCGCATCTTGCGGTCAACGGGATTGATAGCTGTGGCAGTGATCTTGATCCCTACTTCTGTTGGTCCTAGAGCCGAGAGACTGCGCTGCACAAGAGATAGCTGAGCTTTTGGCTTAGGGACCTCGCAGCCCTGGAAAGTCGATGGGAGAGGCATGTTTTCTGATCAGAAAGCCTTTTGTTCCTTTGTAGGAATCCTCGAGTAAAGACCGGGTATCTAGTTATAGTCCTCAGGTTTTTTGGTAAGAAAGCTGTTCAGACAAAGACATCCGAATCCTGAGACTTTGGAGTATTGTCGCGAAGACCAAGCCTATTCCTTACGCAATCCTTATATACTCGCAGGAGAAGCAGTAGATTATCTAGCTCGAATCTGACAGAATGATCTGTATACCCGTCATAGTATGACAATCTTCGACGTAATTGCTGTCCATCGAAGTCGTCAATCTCGTCTAGCTCGGTTAACTCGCCAAAGCGTGATCATGCTACCTTGCGACAAGTTGTGCTCCGGCAAATCACATCTCCGGCACAGCTCTGCACTGCATTTAGCTTACTCACGTCTCATGATCATTCGTGGTTCTGTGTAGTTCATGTAGCTGAATACCCCGCTTTGAATCATCAGAATCCTACCAAGGTAAGCGAGCTAGACGAGATAAGCGGTACATCCATGGAGAGCCGGGCTTACATAATCCATCAATTACAAAGCGCTGGACCTCATCTCTAAGCAATCGTCCATATCATGAGACAGGGGTGAGATCAAGATATAAGATTGCCTAAGCTCGGAGAACGAACTTGATTCTCTCACCACATCGAACTAAAAAGTACCCATCTTCTCGAAAACTCGCCATCAGCATTATCTGACTTTGGGAATTTATTCTTTGCCCATCGATATCTGCTTTCTTGACGAGAGTTCCAATACAACAGACTCATGAATACTTCTGATGAGGAAAGCTTTCCTGTGGTCAGTCTTTCGGATGATGGCTGGTCCACAGATGATGAGGCTACCGCTACCTGTTTCTGTGGAGCTGTACAACTGGTCTTGGTGAGTGATATCATGTCCAACTCACCCTGAGAGACTGTGTTTCTACCTTCCTTCCACTTGGATATTTACCGTGGGCTCTGACAAGCACGTTCAGCCACTCCAGAAACCCGGCTTGATTAACCGTCACATCTGCCACTGCCTCGATTGCCGCAAAATCGGTTCAGCATTCTACCAATCCAACATCACCGTAGCAGATTCCCACCTCAAACACATCCGCGGCGAAGACAATCTCACAACCTTTGCCGAGATCAAAACAATCCGTGCAAATGCACTGATGACGAATTTCTTTTGCAAGACATGTGGGACTCTGATGTATCGTCGCGGTGCTAGGTTTCCTGGTATGACGATTTTGAGGACTGGGACTGTTGATGATGGGGCGCTGGCGGAGACGAAGTTGAGACCGCAGGTGGAGCAGTTTATTGAGAGGAGGGTTGCTTGGTCGGTGCCTATTGAGGGGGCGGCGCAGGTGGTGGGGATGCATTCGCCTGAAGATATCGAGGGGATTCCTTGAGATTCCCAACTTGGGCACTGCAACTATCGTCTTGTCTGAGATGAGACTGCACTACTCGCTCAACGACCTGGTCAATCAGCTGTAAGATCACGAGCACCTACTTTCCTTGAGATAGGGCGATGTGAATGGAGAAAGGTTGTCTTTGAGTATTCTGTGAACATGCTTCTTTTTGACGAGCAGCTGCGCGCCTGGACATAATACCAATCCAGTTGTTGTCCTACGAGCCAGATACTGATGTCAAAACTGTGACAACCGCGTATAGCAAAAGACATGCCTCCTCTAGGCTTTAGCAAAACAGAAACCCCCCTAGCCGCCGTACTGCTAGAAAGGAAAGAGGAAAGCCCGTGGACTTTTCTTCCTTATTGTGTCGTGCGAGGATTACTGGGACCTCTCATGGCCAAATCCCGGCGGCGATGCCGGGGATCGAACCGGTGGACTCGGGCTAGCTAAGCGGAAGGAACACTACTTGACCGCTGCGCCATTCCACCGGTTCGATGGAAATATTGCTATTTCACATCAATATATTTCCACTTTGCTGTTCGCTTCACTTCAGATATAGGTTGTCTCCAACCTCATCACCAGCTCCTCAACTCATCGTGACTTTCATATATCAAAGTCTGGCGGGTTATATCTCGTCAATACAACATCACCGTGACCTTCTCTTGCACATGTCATGACTGCAAATGAGAGTTACGCATGAATGAAGCAAATGATCCTGAGGGTGCCAGAGATGGAGCTGTCGATCTAGACTTGTTGTTTTCTCACAAGCCAACGTTTGCTTCGCATGAAACATGGCAAGCTCAACAACGAGAAGACAGTTTGTGCCATCAACATGCTTCGAAGCTTGAGACAAAGAATCTGGAGCTGTGCTTTGGCAGTCGCCCAAAGTTTGTGCTCAAAGGTCCAAGATGCTACAAGCTCTTTGTTGCCGGCGTTCCTTCTTCCTTCGGATCATTTTCAACCATGTCTCAGCACTCAGAAGCCGGCCGCGCATGATCAAAGTCTTCCGGACAAGAAGTGAATGTTATCACATGAACGGCGCTAATACCAACACGTCATAGCGGACGGAGTGTTGGCGAATTTTCCGTGTTGCAGCGATAAAAGGAGCGCGTCGTTTCGTGATTGACCATCACAAACACATCACAACTGTCGTCGTTCGCAAGCATCATGGTTCCTGTCGTGTCGCCTGTCGTTTCCAGCATGTCGCACTCCGAGGTGTCGCGCCCTAAGCGCAAGGCCAAGATCGTCGAGAAGCGCACCCTTGGCCCTGAGGATGGTTACAACTTCAAAGTCGAGGAAACTTTTGTAAGTTCTCCCCAGCAGTTTGCAAATTCGCCTTGCGCTGACATTCACGCGTAGGTTTTGCGCCGTACCCAGCCCCTCCCCGAGGTTGCAGTCAGAAAGACTCCCCGCCCTGCGCCTCATCGCGCACTCAAAGCCGCAAGCCAGCAAGAGAACAAGACCGACTCTGGCAGCATCCAAGACCCCGCCCAGCGTAACACCACCGTCAGCGCCTCTCCTCTGCAGACTTCTGTCGACAGCTTCCCCGCCATGTCCGAATGCGCGCAGGAGCCTTCGGCCTTGCGCGCTGAGACGGTCCTTCAAGAGCGCAACCCCGCCGAGCAACCCTTGTCCAAGCAGACCTCTACCAACGATGAATCCACCGTGACCGAAAGCGCAAAGGATGCTTCAACCCCCACCATCAAGTCGACTCTTGACCAAGGCAAAGCCAACCACATCAAGGACAATCTGAGCATCCCCAATGCTGTCACTGGAGTCGCAGCATCCGCCGCCTCCATCCCTGGCCACTATCCTGACTCTGAAGATGGCGGCGTTGAGCTTCCACCCCATATGGACACCTCAACCATTCGCGATATCGTTTTCGGCGGCCAAGTCGACAGCGACCCCGACAGCCCCGGACTTGAGACCCCAGAAGTCGTCCCTGAAGGAGCCGAGATGGTTGGCACATGCCTCGAATGCTGCGGATCAACCTGAAGGTTCAACTCAACACCACCGCGCTGGGCACAGACAGTACTGTACCTAGAGGGTAACAGTCTGGTCGGTTGTTCGCATAGCTTGTTGCTGTCAAGAAATGCCGCATGAAGATCTGAAGCACTCTGTTTTGGAAATCCAGTGAAGGGTAAAGAGTCTCGTCCAGCTTTGGTTTGAACTGCATGGACACCATTTCGAGTCGCCAGAAAGTCAGTGGGTCGCTCATACATCAAAATCCAGTCACTCTTCTTTTCTCATTGCTTTCCATCATCCTCTTTCCTCGTGAGCTTTCTTTTCCAGTATTCATCGTGAGTTTCAGCCCTTCCTTGTTGTGATATGAGCTCGTTGCCGAAGGCATGTCATCGTCTGAAGCAGATGACGTTGAGATAAGGTTGAAGTCGATTCAGCATCCTCGCCCATGTTATGACAGATGTCAACCACCATGCACGCAGACTCTGACCGGTCTCCCAAGGACTCTCATAGATACAATCATGCGACACAAGAAGACAAGGATATCATTGCTCGAAGATATCGAGTCACAACACCTTCTCTTATCACGTCTTGTCTCGCTATCTTCCCGATTGTGGGTTTCCCGTCCCAGGAGATTTGCAAACAGGCGAGCCCGCAACACCCGACTCCGGCATCGCGTCCCGTAGCTCTCGGTGACAGCATTTCATTGCTATCTTCTTGTTTATAAAACACTCGCTCCCCTTTGTCTCAACTCACAATGCTACCAAACATCGCACGTCGGTTTTACAGTGCTTCCTCCAAAACAATGGCAACCAAGAACTTGCAAGTTGGCTGGGTAAGTTGTGCGCCGGATGCATTACCGAGGATGAATGGAACGAGATGGCTGATGTGAAAGCAAACAGTATGGCCTTGGGTCCATGGGTAAACCCATGGCAGAGAATCTCCAAAAGTATCTGGCCAAGAATGATCAATCGCTTATCTTCAATAATCGTACAATGGCTTCTGGCGATAACTTGAAGAGCCTTGGCGCAACCCCAGCCTCGAGTTTCGGCGAGTTGGTGCAGAAGAGTGATGTCGTGTTTACAATGGTATACACGCTCAATCCTCCAAAATTGCTGGAGAAGCAAAGCTGATCAAAATTAAGGTCAACAACGACGACACATTGAAGAGTCTCCTCCAACAAGCCTACTCCACAGACAACCTCTCCGGCAAAATCTTCGTCGACTGCTCGACCGTACACCCAGATACCACAAAATCCGTCACTGAAGAGCTCAAATCGCGCAAAGCAACTTTCCTCGCAGCACCCATGTTCGGCGGCCCCGCCATCGCCGCACCAGGAAAATTGGTCGTTGCCATTGGTGGCACTTCCTCTGCTGTAGAGACAGTAAAACCTTACTTCCAAGATGTGATTGCCAGAAAGGTTATTGTGTGTAACGAGGAACCGAGCAGTGCGAGTATGTTGAAGATTGCTGGGTAAGTTTTTTTTTGCTTCTGCTACGAGAAGTGCAGGTCGGAGATGGAGTGGAGCAAGTGCTGATGCAACACAGCAACATCATCACAGTAAACCTCATGGAAGCAGTCAGCGAAGCCCAAGTTTTCGCCGAACAAACCGGCATCGGCTGCGGCCCCATGGAAGAACTCATCACCGAAGGCTTTGGACCCGTGGCAGGCGGTTACTCAGGTCGCATGACAAGTGGCAATTACGCACCTTCCCTCGACAAGCGTCCTGGTTTTGGAGTTTCCCTGTCGATCAAAGATGCCGATTATGCTGTTGCTATTGCCAAGGATAAGGGAGTTAAGTTGCCGGCTACTGAGGTGGCGAATAAGAATATGAAGCAGGCGAGAGAGGAGCATGGTGAGGTTTTGGATTGTGCGGCTATGTATGGTACGTTGAGGAAGGAGGCTGGGTTGAGTTTCTTTAATGAGAAGAGTAGGCAGAGTGATGAGTAGGTGTAGAAAGAGTATGAAAAGTATCGCTGATCTTTGCAATGACTACATGTCTCCTCCGATATGAGCTTGTGTGTGATGCACTTGATCAGGAAGCCACTTGATATCCCTTCGACCATGGAGAGGAACATCAAGTGTGCCGTTAAAGAAGATCGATAAACGATCTCTCTTTCTTTGTTCAGTTGTGGTCAGCTCCACGCATCTGCTCCTCTATGGCGGCAGTGTGACGATCGAGAGCAGCTGCATGATTGTTGAGAGCGGCACTGTGTCCGCGCATAGCAGTGATCAAGAGTGTCTCGGAAGCGGTCTGACTGGTAGGCTGAAGCTGATCTGGAGTAACAGAGGCGGGCTGGTGAGAAGCTGGAGCCTGCGACTGTGCCTGATCTTGCTTGACAACGCACTCTCTAGCGTGACGCACGCATTCTTCCGTCAATGCTATTATCTCTGCAGTGGCATCTTGGTGTCCGATACTGCCATTGGGACACGCGGCTTGTACAGCCCACAGCGGAGTCAAACGTTTGATGTAGTAAGCCTTGACCTCGCTCGAGAGTCTGACTTTCCCAGCGACGTCGTTTAAATTGACTAGAAGGGCACGCAGCCGGCGTTTTTGGGCGGAGCCAGAGGCCATGTTGTCAACCTGAGGAGTATCAGTTGAGAAATCCTTCGGGAAGACCGGTCTGGTTCTACCTGGGAGGAGGCTTTGCGTTTGGGAGCCATGACTTTCTACCGGTAATATGTAAGCGGTAAGTTGTAAAACCATAATAACACAAGCTTACCTGTCTCTAGCTCGATGATGTTCTGGAGCTAATTGATGTTATGATGTGGTGGATTGAGAGAGTGCAGAGAATGTCGTGAACGAAGAAGAGTTTTGAGGTGCTTCCAATCAAACAAGTGAGATGAATTATCATGAACAACTCTTCGCAGTCTGAGCAATGCTTCACTCGACTCGGCGCCTCAAATCGATGCCAGAGTGAGCGGCCAAATTATCGGCTTTGCGGGAAGAGTGCCTTGGTCTCAGTCACCGCACAGGAATTTATCTTTCACTTACGAAGCAGTCTGTCGCATAAGCAGCTATAACAATGCACAGTCCCTTTGATAGATGTAGAACGTCCACTGGGAGTCGCAATATCATCGGCTCTCCACGGACCGGCCTACTTTTTGGAAGGAACTGCGCATTACGATGGCTTCATCTCCCTCTACATTCTATCGTGAGAGATGGGAGGGAGTGGGTGTACTTGCAAAGTAGGTGATGGAAAATATTGACTCAAGACGCGACTAATGATGCGAGCCTTGAGACAAATTTACTAGTCTTTCGTAGAGAGTCTTCTCTGATTGATCTGCGGCTTGATGACCGGATCCCGAATATTCCACCGCTACTTCCCAATAAATCGACCTCCGATGGTGCTTGTCTTGTGAGACTGATGTCCACAGAAAGCAACAGAAATTACGTATCGCTATCCACGCTCCTTCACCGTTCTCCTAGAAGCTTCACGCTGCTTTGCTCACATCACCAACCATTCCCGCAACTAACCACTGATCTCCGATTCTTTCTCAGAGCCACTCGATTCATCGGGCAAGTTTTTCCTCATCTCTCGGATTTGATCCTCCATCTTCTCAACTTTGGCCCTGAGACCAGCGACTTCCCTTTCTTCCGCCTCAAGATCTTCATCTGATTCGCCAGACTCGGTAGTCGCTTGTACTTCTTGCATCTCCGTATCCTCCGCCTCCTCGTGCTCTTCAGTCTCGGCGGTCTCTGCAGTCTCCTGAGCCTCTTCTCTGTTCTGTTCGTACGACTGGCCTGCCGACAAGCCGCTTTGGCTTTCGAGTAGTTGAATCGCCTCTAGCAACAGCGATCTGGCTGTGTCAGGGCTGTCTGGTGAGACGATAATCTGTCCAGTTGCTGTTCTAGGACAAAGTAATTCGCGAGCTTCGCGTACCAGTCTGGTGGCCTTGCGAATTACTGTCTGGTGGGGTGGAGTGACTGCGAGAACAGCGGGTTCTGCAACGTTTGGTGCTTCGGCTTGTGATTCAGCGCCTTTGAAAGGATTATCGCTGCTGAGGGAAGATGATATGGAAGGACTGTGGCCATTGCTCAGATATTCCTCGACTGAAGAATCGTTGTTGGTAGATGCTTGGTGGTTGGCATCAGGGACTTCTGAATCGTTATTCGTAGCTTGGTGATCATCAGAAGGACTGTCGGTCATTTCCTGGAGATCCTGGGTCAGTATAATCCAGACCAATCACTTATGACCAATAGTAGTACTCACGTCATCTCTGGTCCAACTCTCTTGTTCCTCATCGGGCCAACTTGGCTTTGAAGCCTGGTAGTCTTCCATGCTGTCTGATCCTGGTATGAGATTTGAGACGAATTGATGATGTGGAATTCGACGGGAGTATCATATCATCATATATACCTCTGTGTTTGCTTGAACAAAGCATCCCAATGTCTTGCAAGAAGATTCCATCCCTTACCATATCTGTCTGTATCATGTTCGTCATGCCTGACATGTAAAAGCCCGACCGAAAAGACTCAGAGTAAGAAGGGTAGAGATGTGTGAAGAGCTTTAATGGAATACGCGCTGAACGTTCTTTATATAGAGCTTTGTGGAAACAATCGCTCTTTCCAAATGCGTTTCGAAGCTTCCAAAACATCATCGGATGTCACTGGCTGGAGGCTTCAACCCACTGTCTGCACAGATAAGTCGAGGATTCAAAACATATAGGGTGGAGAGTGGTAAGTAGCATTGGAGTTATAGATTTGATTTGTGCTAATGAGTGACAGGCTTTCGAAAATGGGCACAATCAAATCAACTTCCATATCAAACAGAACCCACCAGGGGCTCATCTGCATCTCGAAAAGAACAACCTTGCCAAAGTCAACTTCAGTCACTTATCTCGACATCTAAGAGACGGTGACAGCGGCGCTACCAGTGCCAGAGAAAGCCTCAACAGCCATGACCTGGAAGTTGTAAGAGTTTCCGAAACCGTACTTGGCCCAGTAGGCGAAGTGGTTGCCAGTGGTGACCGTGCCGGACGTGCGCTTGGACTGGCGGACAGACCAGTACTGCTTGAAGGTGGAGGTACCAGTGATGGAGGGCTGGTTGGTACGGGTGTCGGTGCAAACAGTGTAGACACCGCCATCACTGGAGACGGTACCGAGCTGGGTGACACCAGACTGACCGGCGCCGCAGGGGTTGTACGAGCCGTAGGACTCGACAATGTAGTACTCGGCCTGGGGGCTGTTGATCCAGCCGTAGACGGAGAGGTAGGAGCCACCGGTGGCTTGGTAGTTGGAGGAGTAGGTGATGGAGCGAGCAGCACCGGTTGACCAACCGACACCGACGACGAAGTCGCCGCTGACACCGTTGTTCCAGTACATGGAGTAGGTGCCGGCGTTGACGTTGGAGGTGAACTGTCCGAGGTTGCCGTTGTAGTTCTGGACGTAGTTGATGCCACCGGGGCCGGCACGCTCGATCTGTTATGTTTGATCAGTAAGATGCTTTGGAGGGCAGCGATTCATCGTAGGATTCGTACCAGCACAGGGGCGCTGGCATCAGCATCGGCTTCTGCGACAGGGGCAGCAACAGCTGACACTGCGAGAGCAGCAATGGCGGTGAAGAACTTCATGTTGAAGATGGTTGGAAAGATTGTTTGAGTGAATGTGAATCGAAGTGTTGGAATGAGTTGCTGATGAGAGGTAATGGTGGTGGTCGTCGTTCTTTCTTATATATCTCGACCAAGACAGCTTTTACCCGTCGTCTTTGTTGGATCCAGTGTCTAGACCAAGTCCCTGCTTGCCTGATGTGCAATGTGAAGAAAATGGAAGGGTGATGGTGGAGCGAGCACGACACCTCGCTTGGATGCTGGACACGCAATGGCGCGTTCATGGCTATGACTCGTTTATCCGGATGTCGCATTGGTATATCAAAAGTATGGTTATACGAAGAACGTTATACGGCCGGTAGCTTGGAGAATAGAGCTCTATACCGTCTCGTGCATACCCACATGCAGGCATGAAACTCTGATCTTAGCCGCTAACAAGGTTGTGGGGTCGGTCGTGGTGTGTAACTTTAATCTCTATTTGTTGGCTGCAGGAACACCACGCGATGCAGTTGCGATCCGTCAGTTCGAGGCTTTGTCATACTCACTCAAGCGATGTGCGGATATAGATTTGCTGACCTCCTGGCTTGAGATGAAACTTGGTGGGAAATGCAGATGCGGAAGAGATGCAATTCTTGCAGATGAATGGCAGACGTCTCCAGCATCCCCACAGATCAAGGCTGACCTCGGCTCTAGCTGAAACACACTACTGTACAGACAGGAGGCTTGTTCAAGCTTGTTATTCCACAGTTGATGTACCAAGATAATCAAGCCTACCAAGAGGCAAATCTTGTCGGCGATCTCATGCCTTGGCCACGCAAATCAGATCTTCTTGTTGAGCACTGACAGCGGTCACCAGTCGGTCCTTCCGGCATCGTAGTCAAAACTCGGCAATCACGCCTCAAAATTCATCATCTCTCGTGGAATTGAATAAACATAGTTCGTCCTTTTGGTTTCGGATTAGCAATAGTAGTTTATGGCAAAAGCGGTTAAAAGGACAGGCTTACGTGAGGCATGCTTGTTAATATTACCCCGGCAAGAAGGTAGTCTTTTGACGATCACCCCGCACTCCGAACGCGTCTGCGCGTCTTCCATCTTCCACTCCTTCTCCTTGATCTCATGGAACACCACGAGTACTCGTTCAATTTAATTTAGATGTCACACCTTCAAGATAAACGAGATCCCTGGGAATACCCGTGATGCGGTATCTCTCATCCGTATTACCGGCTGGGATGATGGCCAGGCCTAGCCTTTAGGCGCTTTCGCCAGCTCGACACAGCGACGTGCATAGCAGACAAGGTCAGCAGCTTCGGGCATGTCTGCCATCGCCATTTCGAAATGATGACACAGCCTCAATGTAAGCGGCGTACTCTTCTACGGCTTGCAAAGAAAGACAGTATCAAAGCAAATCCGAATATTCACCAGAAAGCCCGAAGCGCGTGCAGTTCAGGACCCTGCTCTACAGGATCTACAGCAGACTGGAGGGCTCGAACAAGTGCCTTGGCTAGCGAGTTCCCCGGACACAGGCTGAGGTCAGGACCAATCTCCGGTTAGCATTCTTTGAACAGCGTAGCATGGCCGCTATTCGACTCCGCACGCAACGATATTGTGGGGTATGTCGATAGCTCACTATCCAACAGCCTAAATCAGAGACTCACCGGCCACGACACTATTGACTACTATGTGTGATCATGCGCAACTGGAATCTTTAGGAAGAATGCATTTGGGCCAAGAGGCTCGCAATGGGGTAAAGTCCGGGGATGTTGTTCAGCCGCGACTACAACCATACTTCTCTAGTTACCAAATCCAATGGTCATAAGCGATGATCTCTTCTGGCTTCGTGCAGACTGGCAATGTGGCGGTGATGAGTGCGCAAGGCAGACCTATAGCACAGAACACGTGCATGCTGGAAGCCTAGACCTTGGGATACACCACGCACTGTGCTGCGGGGACGATCCTTGAGGAGACCCAGCAAGGGGTATGGATCTGACCCGGACCGGGCCGCTTCCATCACCAGACGAGATCGCATCAAAGCTTGTTCAAGGTTCGGGGCAAGGTACGTACACTGTAAGGAGGTCATTCAGTTCCATTGGGAGGTTGACTCCAGCCAGTTGCGATGACTGTCTGCCAGACGAAGACAGGAAAGTACAACTCTATGGGAACGCTCTCAACCAATCCACCATTGAATGCTCGAGGCACCCTATCTCTGAATCTGTGCTCCCGACTCAGAACCTCCACCGAGGTACTATCCATATCTTCACTCAGCCTCAGAGCCTTCTGACATTGAGACAGTCGACCAGTCAGAGCCACATCCAGAGCTCTGGGATTGTTTCTCAACCACCTCCTTGTTCTCGCGTCCTTCTTCGGCTTCTCCTTCCTCTCCGTCTCCTACATCATCGATAGTAGGGGACTGACTGTTGCACGCGTCTGCACATGCTTCTCCATGTTGAGCCTGAGTAGACTCAGGTTCGACGACAGCACTCACAGACACTTTGCCATCCGCATTGTCATAAACGAACCTTGATCGATCTTCGTCTTTGTCGTCGCAGATAGCTTGCATCTCGAGCAGATTCTTTGTCATATCTCTGTTCAGGAAGGCCTTGGATTCATGACAGATTCTCATGTGTTCATCGATGGCTCTCATGTTGTTGTTGAGCCTTCTTTCGAAATGTATGGCATCTTTGAAGGCTCTGTCTTCCTTCATCTTGAGCTCCTGATAGGTTTCGATGAGATGCTCTTTCTCTTTCTGGAGGCATTCAATCAAGTAGGCCTGCCATCTGTATGTGGCATCGCCGACTGGGGCGTTTTGCTCCTGCTGATTGGTTTGCTGAACAGGATTCGACACTGTTGTAGTCTCTGTCTTCGTGGCGCCCTGTGCTTGTTCGGCCGGAGTTTCGTTGGTGGGGGTTTCGAGAAGGCCGATCTTGGTTTCGAGCTCGTCAACGTACTCGTCAAGCGATTTGATGTAGATGTCGTTCTTCTTGAGCTTGTTCTGGACTTCATCTAGATCCCTTCTGAAACGTTTGCGTAGTTCGGTATTGTACTTCTGCGCTTCGCCTAGCTCGAGATTCTTTTTCGAAAGCTGTTGGTGCATCGACTCGATCACTTCGTTGAGGAAGCGGACTTCTACCTCCGACGAGTGATTTCGTGGGCACATCTTTTCGACGATCTTATCGACAGCGTCCTCTATTGCTTGTCGCTGCTTTGGTCTGTTCAATTCGATCGCCAGCTCATGTAGCTCCTCAAGTTTCTCGTGGTGGCGCGTGAGCCGTTCGGCAAATGCTTGTTGAGAGTCTTCTGGAGTTGAGGTGTTGTTGAAAGAGCTTCCGGCAACTTGTTTGTTCTGCATCGACTTGCCAGAAATGTGGTCGCTATGGTCGGCAATGTTGCTATCAAGCATGGAGGGCTCCTCAGTAGTGTCGAAGGTGGGCGTCAACGTGGAGCATGCGTGAGGCATGTCTTGCATGGCTTGCATAAGGGAAGGAGCCAGGAAGAATGCAGCACCAGCATAGGAACAGTGCGCTTGAGAGGATGGAGACGTTTGCGGATCCGAAGTCGACAGCATGTTGGTAGGCTCCCAAAGAGTGGAAGGAGCCATGGACGGCTGTTCAAGTGTGGTTTCGCATGCGACTTCCTCTTCTCTGATCGGGTTTGGTACATGTGGTCGGCGATCTTCCTTGGGCTTGTAAGATCCGCGCGTCTTCTTTCTTATCTCATACTGCTCGGCTGCAGCATCAGGGTGCAGGTTATCTGCCATCTTGGTATGACGGACCTTATGGGACCCTGAGAAATTTAGCATCAAAGGCGAGGATGGACAGGGGCGCCGGACGAACAGTGATGAAGGAGTTTGGTGATGACAGAAAAACAAAAAGAAAACTTGGCGCTGCGAATGATATCTTCTGAGAGCGTCGAAAGCTGATATCAAGACGCGTTCGACAGTGAGTGTGTTGTCAGGGGTTGCTTTTAGGGGCGGAATCTGTAAGAAAGCTGCGGAGTCTCACAACACATCATCTCCTTCGACCTATGTCTCATGCAGAAACCAAGATACGCTGTTTCTGCCTCAAACAGTGTAAGAGTTCTGGAAATAGATAAAGATCAGACACGACGTTACAGAATCATTTGTCTCAGAGCCCTGAACAGTCACAAAGATATCTGCTCAACTTGTCTGATTATTTCTGCCCGTGTCCGTTTCGTTCTTGCACTTTGCGCAAGCTTCTACGGTTTTGCTCTGTCATAATCAATGGTCTTGTGTATATCACAATCATGAGTTGGTAAGAATGATGTGCTTGAAAGAAAGTAAATTCGTATGTCTGTTCATCAAACTCCTTGATCTGACATTTCTTTGTCCAAGTTCTTTATCTTGGACCACATCTTGCTCTTTCGCAAAACCACCATCATCTCAAACTTCCATTTACATCAAGAAGCAGGCACTCTCTGCATCAAGGAGAAGGTCTCAACAGCCATGACCACGAATCTAGCTGGAGATCCCTCAGGCAACGGGACCAAGACTGCAGTCATGAATCTCAGCAGCTCTCTCATGATCTCCGTTCGGAGTACAGCCTTCTTCTCCTTGCTCTTTCTCTCCTTTCTTTCTCTTCTCTTGTTGTGCAGGTCTCTCAACTCCTGGGCTTGGAGTTCATTTTCCTCAAGTAACTGCTCAATCCTTGCTTCTAATGCCTCACAGCAGCATTGAGATGGCATAAGGACGGCTTGTTCGTCGAGATGGTTGACGATAGATGCTTCTCCCGACACAGGAGTATGTTGACCAAGGGCAGGACTTGACGCACCAGACTGCACGTCGAGCTCGAAACCACTGATTGTGGTGGGACTATCAGCCTCAGGGGCTTGACGAGGAGCAAAAGGTGCAGTTGTCCTCATGCGAGCAGTCAGAGTGGACATAGGAGTAGGGTAGATTCTGAATAGCTGTTCAAAGGATTAGCAAAGGATTTCAATGGAGAGTGCAGGTCCGTACTTCTCCCATGTGCATTCCAACAGCTGACATGATGCCCAGAGGCACAGTGGTAGATACCATGTTGATGTCGAAGTCGAATTTTTGATGTTCGTCTAGAGATACTGATTGCTTGACGAGTGTGGGCTTTGTGGACACACTCAAAAGGTAGAAAAGTAGAGCTACGGCGCAGAGAACCACGATGTACCCCGTACACATCATCGACCAGGCAGCAATGCCAGCATCACTGACGCTACAACAAGCATAGACCGCTCTCGGTGGCACGATGCCCCTGACAGGCCATTCTGATGGTATAAAGTTGATACAGCAGGCTCTTTCACGTACCCAGCAAACATTGAGGATCCTTTCGTCACTCATCTACTACTGCAGGTCGTAGCTCACCACCAGTCTTGTAGGGCGTGATGATTTGATATGATTATCCCTGGATACTATCACAATACCACGCCAACACTTGTCACGATCTGGAGCATTGCGTGTATTGCTTGTCAATGAGTGGTCGACAGTGATTCCTTTGGTATGTCTGTGCTGCTAGTAGCCAGTATCTCCGATAGGATGAGCTATCAATACCTCACAGTTCAATTGCAAGATGTCATTTGATTTGGAAGCGGTGCCAGCGTATGGTCGATGAGTATTAGCATCACACGTGATTGGACCCCTAGCGTGTCACCGCCGCCAACTTTCTTTCACTCGAGTAAATGTCAAGTCCCCTTCACTCGCGTTCGAGAGTAGATAAACCACGGAATATGTTTATCCTCTGTAGCGGTCCGTTGGCGCAATGGTTTACCATCCGCGTCATATCCTGGGTTCGATCCCCGGGCGAGGCAGCTATACCTGTACGTTTCGTCTTATCAATTGACCCGTGACCCGCTCGGAGCGGAATAAAGGCTGTTGGTAAGACGCTGTGGGAGGTCCTTTTTTTGCTGTTTATATCTTCTGTACTGAACCTTTTAGTACATTTTGACCCTAGGCTACGGTAGTTTTGAATATTGAGGTTGTCTCTTTGGGTCAGTCATGACTTCCCTCAGCGCTTTCTACTGATGTAGAAAGCCCAAACATCCGGACATCTGTCTAGAGTCAAGATACAGAGATAGTATTGCAGAGCCAAATTGAGTGAAGATGTTAAACCAATCTGCGCATAGACAAGAGCCACCACCATAATCCAGATACCAAATATCTCTTATGGCAACCTTGCAACTTCCAAGCTCTCAATGGCCATCATCAACAAAAGAAAGCCCATCTCACTGTACAACCACAAAGAAAACCCCTCCCTCACTCAAGCTCTCGCAATCTTCCACCAGGTAGCAATGGCCACAACCATAGCCCAAAGATGCACCAGGATCCAAGCATACGATGCCTTGAACCAAGCCAGAGACATCACCGGCATGCTTCTCCTCTTCCTTTCCTGAAGTAGAACGTCTGTAGTGTGCATGATAATTTTGGCAGGAGAACCCTCCTTGAATGGAGACACCATAATTGATACTCCAAGGAGCATGGCAGCTCCCATCGTGAGCTTAGAGCTGCCAGTGTGTTGGTTTGTACTTTGCTTCATGACTTCTTGGAGTATGGAAGTCGGTTTGGAGTCTTTGTGATGGGTCGCCAGAGTTTGCTTGATGATGTGGCTAGGTCGAATGTGTGTCAGGAAGGGAGAGATAGACTAGAGGACAAAGACATCAGTATGCTGTAGAGAAGATGGTGGAATTTGGAGCTTACTGGTCTCTTGATCAACGCGCCGGCAACTGCAGATGTTCGTTTCAACCACGCCATGCTGAGAAACAGCAGAATACTACATCAAGGGTCAGCTCTGAGGGCCTGACGCCATCGTAATCATACAACTTTCTGGTCGGAACTTGTGATATGGATGCCGTAATAATGTTTGAGACACTTGCAAGATAGCGGAACTTCAAAGCACTGCAAAAGCAAAACCAGAAGGTCGTAGTTGTCGTGAAGTTTGCAAACGAAAAGAGACAGAACAGAAGAAGCATTCTCACAAAGTGATATACTCCCTCATCGTAGTACCAGACATTCAAATCCCAGTCTTCCATCCAGTATCAACAACCCAGAGAAAGGGATGAGGTCAAGAAACTGGCAGCAACAGTATGGCACTGTCCTCTGTACCACTCAGACGTCAAGAGGCGGCCTACGGTCTTGCAAGCCCATCAATGGTGCAATCACAGTAAATCCAGCATCTTTCCAGGAGTAGAATTATGGTTGGTCGAAGGGTGGAAGATTGGTTGGTCAGAGTTCTGACCGCTTCCACTTTCAGGGGCACTCGTGGCCGCGAATGTTGGGTGCGGAACATACTCCGACACAATCCAATAGGCTGGAAGATCAACTGCCAGAACTGGGCTGCTATTGCAAGATCTTTGGCATCAATATTGTTTGCTACCATGTTCGTTGATACTTGTGGTTGCTGCTGTGGGTTCCCCTTTTGGGATTGACAGCACGTTGACAGCAGACACGTCTGTCAGTATGCAATCGCGGAGTCACTCGTTGCATTGAGATAGTCACGATAGTGAACGCCTATTAAAGCGAGGATGAAGACTTCTTGGTTGGAAGAGGAATGTATTTTGAGGTCCGATTAGTAATATTCCTGTCGATACATGCTACGTTGCTCTCCTTTGTGTCCTTCAGATCACCTCCCTGGTACCCGACCCCAAATTTGCTACCTGACCAAGGCGGTTTAAAGTCAGACGAGTATCTCAACGAGCTCTGTGACCTCACTCTGCAACAAAGGAGGACAGAGATGCAACGTGATTATCCACAAGCTACATATCCTGATCGTACTCAACGATAACATAACGGGAAGCCCAAGTGAAGGCATCATCACAATCCTCCAAATTCGATACAGATTCTGCAGTGACGGTATCTTGCACAGTCGAGGGAGTGTTGAGGCCAGGATCATACTCAGTACTGGCCCTGGAACCATAGTTGTTTGTGGCTTCGTCAAGCGGATGTTCAGTCTGATCATGAGCAGCCTTGTCGAGTGAAGCTATAAGCTTGTCGATCGCGACATGAAGGCTATTCTCGGATGTTTTGCGGGCCTCGACGGCGAGAGTGAGGTTTTCAACACCGGAAGCAAGTCTCTCGAGAGTGTTGATGAGGTTTTCGGTTGTCGGATCGACGGTGGCAGAGGTGTTGCTGACTCCATCGGCGAGGGCGTTGTGCTCTGGCGACATGGTAGCGGTAAGGTCGGGTCTCTGAGCGTGACTGCTGTCGATAGAGAGATGTGCTACAGGACGCTGGTCCATGGACAAATCAACAAGAGCAGTGTTGGCAGAACGTCTCGCCTCTTCAAAGTGGCAGCAAGCTTGCCAGCGGCCTTCGAGACAGCGCAGAAGGATAATCTTTGCATCCTTGGCGATATCGTAGCTAAGTTGTACTTGCTGTATATTGTCTTCGTTGTCGATGTACAGTGCGTAAGTGTCCTTGTATCTTCGTCCCCAGATGTTCATGATATCGACAAGGTCACCATCATTCAGGATACGGCTCTCATCATTGAATCTAGAGTACTGCCAGTGGAGTTCCTGTAGAACGTTGAAGTAGCGTTTTTCGAGGGTGCCGGAAGACCAGATCAGGGGGCGATTGACCTCTGGCTCAGTGGCCATTGCCATGGCAAGAGCGTAGAGTCCACACTCGAGAGCTGGTCCTGATGTCAGCTAACATCCTCCAGTCATGGTGCCCATCAACATACTGCTTCCTGGTGCATCGAGCCATTTGCCGCCTTGGACATAGTCGTTAGTTCTGGGTTCGATAGGCATGGTTGCTTGAGATATCGAGGGATAGATTGTGAGATCTGTGATATGACCTAAGAAATCTCTTGATGTTTTGTTTGAAGGGAAAGAATGGGTTGCGAAATTTGTGGAAGGTGTGCTGACTACAAACAACAAGCCAAGCCATCCGTTTGTCGACCCCCCTCCACGCCACCCCTAAATCACAACCATTCCCCCAAACAGCAACCTTAGACTACCCTCCCAAGTGAGACAAAACATTCCAGATCATCATCATCGAAGCAATTCATCAGTAGCTGTACGATCTCGCACCACAAACCAAAAACTGCAAAAAAGAAATGTCCGCCTCAGAGGGTCGAACCCAGAGTACTTACTCGCTATGTGTTCTGTGTTTCAGGGCCGACCCGGCGTAGGTTGCCGCAGTCTTCCCCTACACCACTGAACACATCTTATCCGCGGAAGTGAGGTTAATATATACTCTCACTGTCTGGTTATCGAATTGTGGACTTGGACGTGCTGGTTTGGAAGGTGATTCAGGGGTAATTCTCCAGCTCAGCCTTCTTATCTTTATACATGTTGGATGTGTGGAAGCCAGAATGGTGATATGGTTAGACTGAGATCGGACACGAATGGTCTTGGGAGTATTGCTATGAGACAGAGATGAGATTGACTTGTGTTCGTATGTACCCCTCCTCAAATGCTTGGGATACGTTCTTGACTGATGATACACTGACCCCTCTGGTTCCGTTCGATCCACCTACTCTCCATCAGAATCACTGCAGGAATCTTAGCGATCCTGAGCAGCATATTCGGCGGCTATGGCCTGGGCCTCCTCACGCTTTTTCTGCTTAGTGTCTCCATCCTCCCTCTGTTTCGCATCCTCGTCGTGTTCCTGCTTAGTATCTTTGTCCTGTTCTTGCTTGTGGTCCTCATCCTGTTTCTGCTTGACATCTTCACCTTCGTTCTGCTTAGCTTCTTCTTCTTCTCCTTTCTCTCCAGCAATTCTGAACCCGTTCTGCTTAGTGTGTGCTTCTAGTTCTTGGTGAAGACGCTCTTGCCACTTGGTGTTAAAGACGTCCTTTTCTTCGTCGGTGGCGCCATCGCGAATAACTCTGGTAATATCGAGCGCTGTTTTTCCGAGCTTCACAAGTTTCAAGAAGAAACTGTGTTTTCTCGGTCGTAGGGCTACATCGTGTGAGAGACCAAGTACCGCTATCCAACAGCATAGCGTGCGGATGGAGGTGACAGGATGTATCGAGTACTTGCGGGTGAATTTGGTCATTGACTCGATCGCTCTTTGATCCGTAGTGTCTGTGCTGGGTGCTGGATCTTCGGTCAAGTCATCGACCAGCGCTTCGGTCTTGGTTACAGGTTCGATGTCTATCTGTGAGATGGCGGACATGGCATTGGATGGTTGCAGGCTGCTAGCAGATCGGACTGGAACCTGGAAATAGCCGCAGCCCTCCCAACGGTCATTGTTGAGGCGGATGTAGACAGGATTGAGCATCTGACTCGAATACGCCACTATCGGATATGAACTCCCATCTGATCGAACGAACATGACTTCCGTCTTGGTGGTGGCTTCCATGTTCCAGGCTATGATGAGTCGACATATCATGCTGGGCTCTAGATGGCTTTGAGGGTCGAAAACGACTCTTCTCAACTTCTCATATTCGAGCATCTCCGTATTGCACAACGACTTCAGCGAATCATAAGCGATACTCTCTGCGCTCAAGAGTGACCAATTCAGAGGCCGTGTGTTGTGAGATTTGGTGGTTATACCGATGGCTAACGCGTAAAGAGCACTCTCGAGGTCTGACACAAATCAGTTACGACCACATCATAGATAGAGGATGTCCGCTTACTGGTTCCTGGGGTGGGTATGAATCTCATGCCCGAGGGCACTTCTATGTTGCCACCAGGAGCTGAGTAATAGTGGTTCAGACGGGATCTCGAAGACTTCTGCGTATTCGCTCCTCCTGTGGTTGCCGACATGATTTGATGGTCGAGCGAAGATCGAGTAACAGATACAAGGATTGATGTTGGTGTTGATGTTAGTGTCGGAAGGTAAACACACCAGTGTGGTGAAAGGCAAAGGCGATTGTGAAAGTCAAGAAACCGGCTGCGCAAACAAAGCGAAACCAAGTGACTCTTGAGATTTGATGCCTCTGTCGGAGTCAATGGAGTGAATTCGTAAAGTGAATGTTCCAAGCGTACATTCGCTCAACACTCCCGTGTACAGCCTGGTCCCAGAGATAGTTGTGATTCCACTCAGGGAGTCAGATCATAGCACCGTCCAGCAGTCGAACCTAGGAGCTAGATTTGAAGAACCGCAATTACAGCTCAATACGTCTCGGCTGCTGTCCATCAGACAACCCTCCATCCAGCATCCTCGCTCCCTCACCACTCACAAGTTCACCACCAATCTCACTGCAAACCCGTCCCCAAGACCACCCTTCTTCATACGCACGATCAAGCACTTTCTGCGTCTTCTCCCTCCACATCCCCTTCTTTCTTACAAACTCCTCAGCATCGAAGTTCTCACACGCGATTTCCAAGTTTGCAGCCTCAACATTCCAACCCGCAGTTATATAGACCTCTTTCAAAGTGCGCTGTACCAGCTGTGCCTGATATTGCACCAAAACATCTGCATCTCTTCCCGCATCGTTGAGTTCAGCGTCCTCAGGTTCTTCAACAAGCCTATCGTCAAAAGGAAGCCAGTGCAATTCAATCAACTTCCTAATCCAAGGGTCCAAGATCTCATCCACTGCTTTCGCATCTTCCGACGCAAAAAGGTCGCTAATTTCTCCAATGGCCAAATCTGCATGTTTGCCAAAAGGCTGCCAAGGCAGAAGAGTTTGAGTAATGGTATCGTATATGAGAGACGTGCCGTAGATGTTTGGATTAGTCAAGACAAATGCTGAGCCGGGTATCTCAGCCTCATCCTGCAGAGTCGGCCGCCTCGACCACTCCACATTTTCATCAGTGTAAAAAACCGGTAACGTGCCATCAGGAAGAATTGGTTGTGCGTCCAGAGAATCCGATAATTGAGGGAGTCGTTGAATCAGAGCTAACGCATCCTCCGAAAGTCCAGCTTTTCTTGCTGCAGAGATGTTGATGTTGGTTGGGGGGAAATGGATGTCGGAAGCGTCAATGTAACAGAGGGCAGCAAGTGTTTGGTAGAAAATGTTTAGTTTTTGGATAAGAGGTTCGTGTGTCATTTTGAGTTGAGTACAAAGTATGTGTTGAAGTCTAGGTGGCAGGTGCGAGTTGGAACGGGTATAACAAACATCGGCACATCTGCAGCCGAGGGGCCATCATCCTACGAGTCATGGCCGTGCTTTGCTGAGAATGTTGTAGCTACATCTGTTGATAATTCACTTTATAATCATAAGTAACAAGTAGCCAAAGAGAAACCGACATCTGCAAAGAAAATAGGCAAGTGTAGGTTTGCCTTTGCTGGCTGACACATGAGCCCCTCTCTGCCGAAGAAGGAAGTCAGGAGCAATGATTATTGATATAAGATATCTACCCAAAAAGGTAGTCGGTAGAAGCGAATAGAAGAACACTCTTACACCCACACTTGCCCGGTTGCTCGTTGCCCTCCAACCCGTACCAGTACACGCTTATGACCCTCGCAACGCCTACGACCCTCACAACCAAAAGTATACCAGAACCCCGAGAAGCAAGAACGTATAACCACATCACCTCCACGGACTACTCCCCTCTTGACCTAAACTTGCACTCTCAAACTCCATCTCCCAATCATCAACCTCAGCAAACTTCTCCCTCGCTTTCCTCAGCTCATCAGAAATCTTCTCATTCGAGTTGTTGCCCTTGATAGTATCAAGGCTCGTATCCGCCGTTTCGTCTGCTTCGACCTCATCACTATTGAGTTCAGACAGACTCGACGAGCCAGACGAGATGTGAACGGGATCATTCTCTTTATCGTTGCGAGTGTATGTTCGTGATGTTCTTTTCGCTGTCGCTGCTGGCTTTTTCGACTTGAGAGGCGCGACTTTCTTGGTTGCAGCAGGCTTTTTCGTCTTTGCCTTTTTGCGTTTCTCGTCTTCGAAGGCTGAGGAAGAAGCTTCCTGGGCTGATGAGGAGGTAAAGTCGAATTCGTCTTTTCGTTGAGCACGACGTTTTGGAAGCATGGCTCGTAGTGTTGCTGTTGTCAAGGGCTTGACTTTCTTGGTCTGCTGGCCACCAGCTCGAGCGGATTTACGTATAGCTGAAGGAGAGATGGCAGGTGCTTGACGAGGTTGGGCGGGAGAGGAGTCGATGGGATCGGGTGGTGGTGAGCTGCTCATAGGGTCTGCATATGTGTCGCTGAACAATATACGTTGTTGTGAAGCTGTTATTGCCAGTTCTTCGTCATCGTCTTCGGGTGCTGTTGCCGGGATGGTGTCGTGGTCTTCTTGCTCGGCGAAAGAGTGAGAGGGCGAGGGTAATGAAGGAGATGAGCGCTGGATCTGTATTTCGGACTCATCGATGGCATCTGATTTGCGCTTACGACTCTGCCGTTGTGGAGTCTTGACTGGTGTAGCGCCGTACAAGTCGTCATCAGAGTTGGGCAACGCTGGCTCTGGTGTTTGTGCCTTCTCCTGCTCTGACATAACCTCGTCCTCATCCTCAACTTCTGGCTCTTGATCCACTTCCATCGGTTGACCCTTGGAGACCTGTAGAGGCGTGCCTTCATCATGTGGCGCAAAGTCATCTTCGTCACCCAAACTGCCAAGAGTGAAGTCTGTCGTGTCGTCGATTGTAGTAGCAGCAAGTTCAGGGTTCTGGACCATCTGCAGCAAACTAGGCTGACGGGCGCGACGTCTGAAGTTCTGCAAGGCGAGGACAGAGGATTCGGCTCCAGGTGTACTCTGCATCTTGACAGCAGACTGTGGACGCACGACACTAGCGGGCGCCTTTACTGCTGTTCCTGGTACTGATGTGTGTCTGGCTGGCGAAGGTGATCGTGGAGCAGGGCGAGCAGGCACCATTGCAGCATCTCCCTGGTTGTTTGTGACCTCGCGGATTGCGCGTTCAACCTGTTGCGACTTGGTCTCGGGTACAGATTTTAGTACATGTCCAGCTTTCGTGGCTCTACGCTCTTCCTCCATGCGCTCCTTCAGCTTGGCCATGACCTCTGTGTTTGCCTGAGTAGGCGCAGGCTTCTTGACGGTTCTCGGAGCACGGCGGCCGAGTGTTGTAGGACGAGGACGAGGTTTTGTGCGTGGTTGGGGTTTCGCATCGCGTGTCGCAGCTTGGTCTTCCTCCTCTTCTTGCTCTTGCTGTTGCTCTTGCTCTTCTTGTGCGGGTGCATGTTGCTCGGTGGTTGCAGACTTGCGTGACCCTGTACTACGCGCAGCGCTGCTGATTTCTGATTGCTCTTCTCGTGTCGGTGTCGTTTTTTGCGCACGCGATCGAGTGGCTCTGGTAGGTGGTGTCTTCTCGGCAGACGCGACACGGGCGGCCGCCTTCGCAGCGCGTTTTGGCGGCATTGGAGGAGCGATTGTGGTGCAATGGATGTATGCGATTGGGATAGAGCGTGTTGTATACGATCATATGGTGGCGGTTGTGTCTTGCGACAGGTCTGAAGGAGGATTGTGGTAGCTGCCTCAGTCATGACGGAATCTTGGACGTGTATATTTCGCGTCTGTCCCAATTGGGAACACTGCCCCTCCTTCCGTCACTAACAATGTCTTCGTACAGAGTGTATACACGAAATCGTCATTCATTCTAAGGGGTATCATGAGAAGAAAAAAGAGACTCTACAATATCCTGCCTGTCATCATTCCCACATCTCTAGTGCTGAGGTGTCTCTGGAATTACCCTTCCATCCTGTCCATCTCTCTTCTTCTCCGGACTGTCCAAGTCCATCATGTCGACATCATCTGGCGTAATAACCTTACTCAGCGTAGGCAGTCCTTCAAGCATCGACCTTGAAACTCCATTGCCGTGGCCAGATATCGGATTAGGTCCACTGGGCCGAGTAGGCGCGAAAGGAATTGCTCCTGTGCTGGAAAAGGTTGGAAGATTGTTCTCAGGATGCGTATATGAAGGGTTGAAAAAGTGTGAGTTGGACTGTTGTTGTGGGACGGGGCGGAACGGTGGAGCCTGCATCTGAGGAGCTTGTATCTGATGAGTCTGCATGTGAGAAGCTTGCGTTTGAGGAGCTTGCATCTGGTGAGTCTGCATCTGAGGAGCCTGGGCTTCAGTCGCGGCATCACCAAGCAATGTCCTCTGATGTGGGTCAATATGTTGCGCTTGGCTTGGTACAGCAGGTGCACCAGCACTCTGTTGCGGTGTTACCTCTCTTGTAGGCGGCGCCATGTCAAGATATAGCGGTGAGTCTCTGTGTGTCAATGTGGAAGGCACCGTCTGCGCGGTAGACGCCGGTTGCCTGCGCGAGCTTTGTTGTTCTGCCACGGCCGGAGCAGCGCTTAGCTCTGCTTGAGAGACATTGTGTTCGATCTTTGGAGCGACCTGCTCGACTGGTTGTTGAGGCATCGGCACGTCAGGTCTGGTAGTATTTGTCTGAGCTTCTGCCTTGGCCTTCTCTTCCAACTCCTTCATCTTGCGATCGTGGTCTTCTCGTGTTCCCACCTTTAGATGGATTCTCTTAATTCCGGCTGGTCTCAGAGGCTGTATATGGTTGATTGGTTTGGTGTAATCGACGGTGATAGGCATTGCGGATGGTACAGAGGGCTCTGATGGGTACCTCTTTGGCTCTGGGCGAGGCGCGCGATTTTCTAGCTTGAAAAATGGTTCAGGCTCGGTCTTGATGATGGGTTCCTGCTTCACGACTGGCTCTTTCGGTGGTACTGGCTTCAACGCCTTTGCACGCGCCTTCCTGGGACTAGCAGGTGGTAGCTGTACAGGCATAACAGGCACTGGAGGCACCTCGGTATCCTCCGACTTCACTTCAAACATGTTGCTGGTTCTTCTTGTCATCCGCTTGGGTTGCTGGATCTTCTCAGGAACAGATTGGACGTCGTGTGAAATTGGCAGTTCCGATATCGTCTGGCGCCTAGCGAGATCGAGAGGAGGAGGTTTGATCGACATGTCTGCCTCATTTGGTGGACTGACGGTGTCTGCACCTCTGGGCTTCCTGGTTCGGAGCTGTCTGCCTCCAGCGACTGGCTCTGCTGCTACGGTGACTGGTGCAGAAAGTCTATCCTTCTTGATTCTTACCGGAGCAAGGTCTTCTGGCGCATGGCTCCTAGTTTGGCGATCGGAAGGAATGATGAGCTTGCTCAACTCATGCACAGCAACGACCCAATTGACTTCAGCCGGCTCTCTTGGGCCAGCAGGTCTGGGTGACATTGGTCGCAGAGTCCCTGAGATCGATCTTTGGAATTTGAGCGGGTCGACTACCTTCCCTGCGAACGACTGGGTGGGTGTGGCGTATGTAGGCATGGCAGTACGTTGGGTGCGCGTAACCACTGGTAGCGGAGGAGGTGTGACGTGAGTTTCTAGAGCTTGTAGATTCTTGACATCCCACCAGTTGGGATCATACTCTGGTGTATGGTGCGCTGAGCCATTAGCAGAAGTCGAGATGTTCATGCTCTGCATGGCACTCGCAATATCATCATCATTTGGAAGTGCTTCTGATCCATTGCTGGCTCCTGCACTGGGATCTTGACAAAGCCCAGAGATGTGACTGAGCACACCACTACAGAGAGCTCTGTCGCTGTAACCTCCTTCTAGTACGGAGATGACACGACCGTTGACGCCCGTTCCCTCCTCTTGAGCTAGCTTAGTGACATCCTTCGCAAAGCGAGCATAGAACTCAGTGGGCACATTGACTGCATGTCGCTGCATACCAGCACCTTCCCACTGACTTGCATCAAATCCAGCAGAGATGAAAATGGCAGCTCTGGGTGGTGCTTGTTTGTGCGAGTCCTTGATCGTCTGTGTGTGCCTTCTCAAGAACGTCCGAGCTTTCTCCAGCAAGATCGAGTATTTCGTTTCGTAAAGAGCCCAGAACTCGTCCATGGTTCTCCAAGCTTCTAGATGAACGTTCCAGATGGATTGATTGTGAATGTTGTCAATGCAAAGACTTGCATTGGTGACTTTGTCCTTGTCTCCGTCTTCGCAAGGATATGAATTGATGTCGTGCATGCTGTAGTATCCAATGGCGGTCTTCTTGGTGAATGAGGCATTCTTGGGCATTCTCGCGCTCTTTGCATTCCTGTCCCATGTGATATCCTGCGAACCGTCACCATGATGTAAGTCAATATCCAAGATCACGGCGTGTGTAAGGCCATATGTTTGTGCAGCATATTCGATGCCGATGTGAACATTATTGATCCAACAGAAGCCAGAAGGAAAGTCTGAAGAACAGTGATGACCAGGTGGACGGATAGCAACAAAGGCGCGCCTGGGAGAAGTCGGGATGCTAGAGAAAATGGTGTCAACAGCATCGCAAACACCACCAATGGCACCTTGGAGAGCGTTCAGCGATTCGGAGCAGAGGTACAGATCGCCTTCGTGGAAAGGTTGCTTTTCAGTTGTCGAGCCTGAGACCTCTGGTCTAGCCAATTCCTTTATGTGCTGTTCCAGCCTCTCTCCTGCAACATTACACATGGTCTCGAGTTCCTTCATCCACTCAGTCCCATGTACAGCAGAAACGAACGGCGAAGTCAGTGGTACTGCGCGAGAAGTCTTCCTGATCTTGAATGGAATGCGAGAATCAGGCTGCTTGTCTGGGTGAGGAGCGTGACTTCCGCCCGAATGCCTCGATCCAAGACGAACATAAGCAGCCGAAAGTCCTAGAACAGCAGCCAGTACACGCTCCGGCCTCTCGACAATCATGCTCAGCATGCCCTTGGAAGTCTTTGGCCTCGAGAATCTGTGTCCATAGCATGCATCATGAAGGATGACCGCAACCTGCGCAGTGATGAACTCGGAATCGTGCAATGCCAGTTCCTGGGCGAAATGAGCTGATGCGATTTGCGCAGCTGTCAAAGCAGGGGGTTCCTCGATCAAAGAATGCGAATAGGATCCAATGGTTGAAGCAGAACGATCGCCACGGCGAGGAGAGCCAGCAGGAGATGTTGTATTGGTCATGCTGCGCATAGAAGATATTGACGATTTGCGCCTGGGTGGAGTTCCTGCTTGGCTCATTACACTGGGAGCTCTTCGCAGAGATGATGGTGAGTCGTAGGCGCCAGGAGTGGTGGATCGATGAACAGATGTCATAGGACTCGAGGCGACTCTTGAAGCAGTCCTACGTTCAGCTGGAGAGTTTGATCTGACTAGAGAGAGTCGGTCGAGATTTCGCGACAGAGACGGACTTTGTTCTCTCTTGTGTCCTGGACCCGGACTTGAACGAGGATGTTCGGCCATGTTTGTTTATATTATGCGCTTTTGAATTTTTTTTTCAGTGGGGTGTTTCTGCTCGGTCTGACATTTCCTGCATGCTGTCTGATGATAACTGAGTCTTTCTGCATTGATTCAGAAGTTTTGAACGGCATCCAAAACCCCCTGGGAAGCTTGCTGTCCACTCTTGTTGACCCGTTCCTTGTCCGCTTTCACGTGTTTCTTGGCGCATATCATCGCCCTTCGCGTCTCACTCTCTGCTTGTCGCTTCTTCAGCGACACGTCCAGCTGACATTGCAATATGTTGCACAAAGAGTTCAGACGATGTCTTGTTGCACCATGACGAGAGTAGGTTCTGTTGATTCAGTGAAAAACACCTTCACGGGCACTGTCTAGCTTCGAGTCAGACCTGCATCCTCCAGCCGCTATAGTACTCTGCCGCTATCGGATCAAAGTCAAGTCATCTTGTTGAGCCCTCGCACCCCATCGCATCTTCTGTCGCATCACGACTCTTCATTGTCAAGCTCTCTGTAACCTCTAGTAACCATGGCTCCCAAGAAGCTCACCGACCACCTCCTCGCCCAGAACCCTGATGGCTTCAAGTCGGCGACCAACCACCCATGGCTTCGTCTGGCCGGCACCTCGAAGCTACCCACCTCAGCTCTACTGGCCTGGCTGACCCAAGACCGCCTCTACATCTTTTCCTACATCCCCTTCATGGGCAACATGCTCTCCAAAGCCTCCTTCCCATCTACTTCCTCGCGTGAGAAGTCGCTCGAATGGCGCGTCGCCGACTGTTTTATCAATGCTCTCACCAACGTTCGCAGAGAGCTCGGCATGTTCGAAGACATCCTCAGGGAGCACTTTGACTGGAAAGAAGGAGGCGAGCAGGCGACGAAAGAGACAAGGGCATACCAAGACATGTTTGCTGGTGCTGGTGCGCCAAACCAGAGCATTTTAATCGGCATGACGGCTCTGTGGGCGACAGAGAAGTGCTACCTTGAGGCTTGGAAGTATGCCTCGAGCTTCAAGGATGAGGTGCCTCAAGAGAAGAAAGATCATGTGCTGCATACCACTCTCATACCCAATTGGACGTGTGATGAGTTTGAGGAGTTTGTCATCTGCATCGAGAAGCTCCTCGATGAGCTTGCTGCGGACATTGATGAAGGTAGCACAGAGTGGGTGAAGTGTGAACAAGTGTGGGATCAAGTTTTGTGGGCTGAAGAGAACTTCTGGCCAAAGGTGACTCGGGAGTAGAACCTTGGATACCCCCACAGGTCAGTAGTCCATAGCATTTAATATCGTATTACCTTCTACAGCCGGTTTGATCAACACAAGCGACAATGCCACATGATTTAATTATGTTAGGAAGGTTATCAGATCAGGCTGCCATGTACTGCTGTCCCAAGAGGAAGCTCTTCAGCTTGCGAAGCAACAACAAGAAATATCCCAATCATCGCTTTCAAGTGAAAGCTCTTGCGCCCTTATGAACGTATAACCACGATTGCACCACAAAAGATCCCAAGCAAAAGAAAAAAGACACTGTACATTTGTTTCATTACTTGATCGTCAGAAAAGATGGGAGTCTTGGATGTCAGCGTCAGGGTCATCCCCACAGAATCCAAAAATCTCCAGGGTCCACCAACGAACCCTGCCCAGCAAAACTCAACACCACCACAACTCTCTCTCAAAAGAACTTCTAGCAAGCAAAGAGGAGTCTGACATGGTCATTGACAAAAATGTAATCAAGCTGACTGCCTCCTAACGGAGTCGAACCGGTGACCTCGGCATTACTAGTGCCGCGCTCTACCAACTGAGCTAAAGAGGCTTGATGCTGCTGTGGTTGAAAAAGAAACAATATTTCTCGAAAACTAATGGGTGAAAAAAGCGCACGGACGCTGGAGTTTTGACGGGCCGTACTTGTAAGGCTGGCTTGGCTGGGGACGAGATGCAAAGGTTGTAAGGCAGGCACCAGTGAGAAGGAATTTGAGAAATGATCGTTCCTTCCTGCTACTTAGACTGAACGATTTTTCTCACAAGTGTTTGTCCATGTGATGAGTTTGAACAACAAATGCGAGGATAACATTCACCGAGCGTCCAATTCCAAAATCTTTCCGATCTATCTCTGCACATTACCAATCATGCAACACATCTAACTAGTCTGCAAAGCAGCCTGCTTAACACCCTCAGTAACCTCCTCAACAGCATCACCAGCGCTGGGACTCTCAGCACCGTCTTTCTCAGCAGACTCAACAGACTTGCCGGCATCCTTAGCTAACTTAGCCTTAGCCCTCTCAGCCTCCTTCTTTGCCTTCTTCTTCTCTTTATCTGCCTTTTTCGCAGCGGCCTTTGCTTCCTTCTCGGCTTTGGCCTTCTTGGCTTCATCGCCGCCGAACATTTCGCGCCATTCCTTTTCCTTCTCGGGCTTGATTTGTTGGAACAGGTGGGCGGCGGTGCCGAGTTTGTGGGAGGGGGTGATGCTATCGCCTTGCCAGTCGTCGGGGATGATGAGCAGAGTGGTGTTGAGTTGTTCGAGGATGGCGGTGGTGGTGGAGGGCATGTAGGGTGCAATGATGGAGGCGAGCAGGTGTACGTGGTTCAAAGCCAGACCTGCGACGGCAGCACAGCGTTCAGGTTCGTCCTTGGCTAGTGCATTATCCAGCTTGTTGTCCTGGAGGAACTTGTTTCCGAGGTAGGAGATGTGCATGGCGGCTTGCAGACCTTGACGGATCTTGACGGCGTCCATGGTGGCAAGGTACTCCTTGAGGGCCTCGTTGACTTCCTTCTTGTGCGCGGCAATGATGCCTTCTGAGTCGTTGTACTTTGTGTAGTCTGGTACGACACCCTCGAAGACGGGAGAGTTGACGTACTTGACGATACGGTTGACAAAGTTGCCGAGGTTCTTGAGAAGCTCGTTGTTGTTGGAGTTGATGAAACCGGTCCACTCGAACTCAGTGTCGCCAGTCTCGGGACGTCTCGACAAAAGGTAGTAACGCCAGACGTCTGAGGGGATGCCGGTCTCCTTTGCGTTGGTTCCGAAGACACCAATACCTCTGCTCTTGCTGAACTTGCCTTGCTCGTAGTTGAGGTACTCGGTGGTGGAAAGATGGTTCAACATGGTCCACTTGTCGCCAGTACCAAGTTGCGACGAAGGGAAAACGACAGTGTGGAAGGGAACGTTGTCTTTGCCCATGAATTGGTACAAGCTGACGTTCTCAGGGTTGTGCCACCACTTCTGCCACTGATCTGTGTAGTTTGCGGTGATAGAAACGTAACCAATGCAGGCGTCGAACCAGACGTACAGGACCTTCTCGTCGTAACCATCCAGAGGGACCTTTGTGCCCCACTTCAAGTCGCGGGTGATACCTCTGGGCTTGAGACCTTCTTGCAACCAAGAGTTTGTGATATGGATACCGTTGGATGACCATGCACCCTCCTTGCTCGATTTTGCTGACCATTCCTCGACCTGTGCCTGCAGCTTGTCCAACAGCAGATAAATGTGTTTTGTCTCTCTTGCGACAGGAGTTGCGCCGTCAAGCTTGCAGCGGGGCTTCTTCAACTCCAGAGGGTCGAGCAAATGGCCACACTTGTCGCACTGATCTCCTCTTGCATCCTCGTAGGCGCACAGCGGACATTCTCCCTCGACGAAGCGGTCGGCCAAGAAGGAGTTGTGTGTTTCGCAGTAGGGTTGGACGGTTGTCTGTTCCTCCAAGAAGCCGTTCTTGTAGAGTTTTGTGAAGATGTCCTGAGCAATGTCTGTCTGCTGGGTGGTGGGGGTGCGACCGAAGATGTCGAAGCCGATGTTGAACCACTCGTAGACTTCTGCGTGCAGCTTGTGGTACTTGTTGCACAGCTCTTCTGGTGTGCACTTCTCCTCAATGGCCTTGGTCTCGGTGGCAGTTCCGTATTCGTCGGTACCGCAAACGAAGAGGGTGGGGAGGCCGCGTGCCTTGCAGTATCTGCGACCAGAAAGTCAGCCATGTCTGCGCGCAAACGTCGCTAGACCGAGACTGACCTGGAGAAGACATCGGCAGACAAGACACTACCAATGATGTTGCCCAAATGAGGGACGTTGTTGACGTAGGGAAGGGCTGAGGTGATGAGGATATTCCTCTTGCCCTCCTCGGGGAGGATTTCTTTGCGCTCGCTCATAATACTGCGTCCGTATATTTGTGCTGAATGCGATTCAATGTATGCGTAACCGTGTAAAACAGGCGCCGCTGTTTAATGGTTGTGGTGAGTTGAAGAATGGCGTGCGATTCTCGGTGGTCAACTTTCAGCTTTGGACCCCTCCAAAGCTGCTGCTGAAAGTGAGTCAACTGCTCGGCTGCACCCGCCATGCCACCTCCGCCATCGCTATTCAGCCCTATCACCATACCAGAACTTTTTGTACTCGCCGGAAACATCGGATCAACTCAGATCCGCAAAGAAGAATAACAACATCACACAAGACATAATCCAATCACTTTTCAGCACAATTTATAGCAACAATGGCCAACCCGCAACCTGATGATTTCGACTCCCTCTTCAACCTGGAAGAAGAATACTACACCGAAGGCTACAATCTCGGCGTGGCAGACGGTTCTCGTGCTGGTCGCATCGAAGGACGTCTCTTTGGTCTCGAGAAGGGGTACGAGAAGTTTGCAGCCATGGGAGCTCTAGCTGGAAGAAATGCCGTTTGGGAAGCAAGGATTTCAGATCGAAATTCTGCTACTGCCGAGAAAGAGAGCGAGTTCAAATTGCCTAAGTTGCCTGGAGGTGCTAGATTGCAGAAGCATTTGCAGACTTTATTTGCTCTGACAGAGGCTGAGAGTTTGTCTACTGAGAACAACGAAGACTCAGTCTCTGATTTTGATGATCGCCTCAAGCGCGCTGAGGGCAAAGTCAAGGTCATCGAGAAATTGGTTTCCGAAGGTCCTCTAGTACTCGAGACTTCTCAGCCCGCTGCTTCTGGGAGTGCCAACACACAAGAACGACGTCAAATCAAGATCAAGAGAACAGATGCTGGTGGTGAGAGCAGCATGGAAGATTTCAATATTCGCCATGCTCGCTCTTGAAGCCTGTAATTTTCATGCTTCGAAAAGGATTTTTCGCTATTGCTACCAAAGCCAACGATATCATTGTCCCACGCCAGCAAAAACACCAGCTTCCAAGGACCTCCGATGCTCCACAATATGCGCCCAAAAACCATTCTCACCCCAGAGTGCTCCCAAAATCGAACAAACGCCTCGCTTCATGCCTTCGCCCTATTCGGCTTCCTCAAGCCGTGGTCGCGGTCTCTCCGCTAGCTGGTCGCAGCTCCTGCACAACATCAAGCTTCGGCTTCTTGGGGTCACTAGCTCCATCCGTCTGCTGAACGTTGCTCATGTCGGCGAGTGGTGGTCTGTTAGCAGCATTTTCTGCTGGCAACGGCCTCTTCATTGCAGGAGGCTTGTAGGCACTTCTATTTGCCAATGGGCTCTGCTGCATTCCGCCTGGCATGCCGATACGTCGACTGGTGTCCATGGCAGGGTTGACAAAGTTTGATCTGTTTGCAGGTGCTCCTCCGTTCACCAACAGTTTCGGATCTGGTATTGGCAATGTTGGAGCGCCAACTTCAGAACGCTTGATTGGTGCTGATTTGCGGCCGTCAACTCCCTGAGTTCGTCTGATCGAAGGGCTCTCGTGATGTGGATCGAATAGCTTGATTGGAGGAACAGTACCTGTTGGGGGAGGTTGTGCCAGAACTGCAGCTGCAGCTCCTGAGACAAAACCGGAGGGTACATGCGCCGGTACTTGAGATGGTGTGACTACTGGTTCTGGAGGCGTGCTCTGTCTACCGTTGGTCGTCGTTGATTCTGCAGCAGAGGAAGGATTTGAGCGGAAGCCGTTCTGGTTGTTGGCTTGGTGTGGAGGAGGCATCATGCGGTTTGGTTGTTGATTGTTCATGACATTCGAATTCTTGAAGGTCTGTGGAGGTCCTTGAGGCCGTCCTTGTTGGCCATTTTGTTGACCACTTTGCTGGCCGTTCTGTGGACCAGCAGAGAATTGGCGGACATTGGGCATGGATGCTACCCTGTTCGGTTGTTGGCGGTTCGCGGCTTGTGCTGAGAGAGAGTTGGCAGGAGGTCGGACTGGCGTCTCGACAGAGACATCGGTCATAGAGTTGTCCAAATGTACCTCATCAGGATGGCTGAAATCCACCTCGTCAAACAAATTTCCTCCAAACTCGTCCTCAAACTCCGAAGTGTTCGACTGAGCGCTAGGCATGCGTGCTGGCGGTGGTGCGGTGATGGTTGTGGAAGTCGACGGGCCAGCAAGGGCTTCTTTCTTGATGGGTGCGTGGTCCGGGTGACGGTGTAGATTGTCGGCGTCCCATTTAGACGGCGCAACTCTGACCTTGGTGACTCTTTGGAGGTAGTCCTTGTCGTACAAACAATTGCCCAGTACGTTTCCGAAGTTGCGCAATGCTCGTTTCAAAGCGTCGGTCACAGCTTCTTTCTTTGCTTTCTCGAAGGCGGCTGCTTTGCCCTTGCAGTTCTCGATGTGTCCATAGCCAACATCCTGCGCCGTGTCAGCTCGAGCACATGTAGGAACCTCGAGTAGCTAGCTTACCTCGTGGAATGTACCGTCTCTCAAGGAGACGCGTACGATTGTCGAGAGGCCCAAGTTGATCTTCCCTGTTGTTGGGCTTTCGTCGCACTAAGACGGTCAGCATTATGACAAGCTGAAGGACTGTAAACAAGACTCACAAAGTCGATCTGGACGTCTCTAATGGCGCTGCTCCATCCATTGAAGCCAAAGACCTCGTTGGCAAGATTGATGACCTTTTCGGCAGCCAGGTAGTGGACCTTGCCTCCTCCATTTCCTGGACGTGTTGAGATGTACTCGGGGCCGAGTTGCTTGTCCAGGCGACTCTGCAGTGTGGCTATCTCTTGCGCCGTGTATTCATTGATGTGATTCTTGTGCTCTTCGTACGGGTTGGTGAACTTGTTGTCCTTCCACTGGTCACCAGGTCTGTTATTGCAGTCAGTACCTTCATGCAAACAATCAAACAATACAGAGACACAACTTACGCAGGCATGATCGTTCATCTGTCTTTGCAACCAAAGTGGCGACGCGAACTTGTTTTATGCACAGGTACAACTGCGCTTGCCTTGGGGGGCGACGCGATGCTCCGCGACAGTGACGCGCTCACGTGCCAAGCCAACCCTGCTCCTGCCTGATGTCTTGCTACCTACTCTTGTCGTCGACTGCCTAGACATTTTGTGGCAAGACATATCAAGGGCGTCTGCTTTTTTGCCACACTTGCTGCCTGCGCTCAAATTCAATCTTGCCGTCACTTCCCCATCGCGATTGTTTCAGACATTCTGCGATCGATACATCAGAAATCCATTCACCCAAGAGATGTTAAGCTTCGATATCGATTGAGTCTAATCCACAGGACACCGCTGCTCGTATCTGATTGTTATTGACGGTATGCCAGTATCGACATCTCGTTCACATTCACCGCCCAATGGTCTCCGAGCCGCCCCCGTGCAAGAGGCGTAGTCTTCATACCCAACTACTCGCTCGTTCTGTCCTGCTATAACCTAAGTAGGTAAACGATAGCTCTGTGGCAAGACATCGCTTGCAGTATCTTGAGAAGGTCCAAGGCCCTGCATGTGACAGCCATACTTTGGGATCCGCTCATTCGTTCAGCCTCGCACACGAGCGGCGTCTTCAGCATGTGTAGTAGCACTGCAGCTCACCCCATGTGAATCCCATGCGTGTCTACCGCTGTGTACGCTGCTTTACATGCTGCTTGCAGAAGCAGAGTCCAGCTGAGGTGGCTGAAACACGCAACTTCTCCATGCTTAATGCAATGCTTACTGCCAAAGCTTTGGTTTGCGTAACAACTTTGTCTTCTTGACTACACATGGCAAGCAATCGTTCGCAAGATGTCAGCTGCGTGCATAGCAGTCGACTGAGCTTCGAGGCTGGATCTCTCACGAGCTTACTGCATGGACTTCGGGAATCTCGAGACAAACTTGTGTCACACGACCCTGTCAGCAACAGGTCCTATCCTGTCGGGAACGAGGAGGCTTGCAGACGTATGAGGATACCTGTGAAGACCAGAAAAAAGTATCTGTTTGCGAGGCTCGAAGGTCAGCGCAGGGACAAGAATCGAAGTCAAGCCCAACCCCACAGAAAGAGGCTCTGACAAGAACCAGAATTTGCAAAAAAGAAGCTGCTACGCTGGGTCGAACAACGGACCTTAGGATAATTGCAGAGACTGCAATCCCACGCTCTACCACTGAGCTACAGCAGCTTGTTGAAAACGTTTTCGAAATTACCGTATATAATTCACTGACTCGCTATACAGCCACGATGTAAAGCAGCGCCTCCTGTTCTCCAGTCTCTTCTCGCTTTCCTGCTGACGCTCATCCAGTTGTCGAAAGTCCACACCCGAGATAAAACATTACCTAGCCATCAAATGGCACGAACTCAATTAATACCATCGGATGAATCACAGTCGGCAAGAAATCTTGAAGAATTATCGCTATTGTTCTCGTCAAGCCACGCTCGGACAAGCACAATCAAAACATCCAGCAAAGGACGCTGCGCCAGCCATCTCGATCATCGCTCATCTCCAGATCACAAGTTCAAATCCGGAACACTATGCAAAACAGCAATGCCATCGCATATCCAATCAGACCCACCAAAGTCCTCTTCTCCCGGTTCCCCAGAACCTCATCCGGAATCCTTTCTTCCTCATAAAACGTTTTCATCGTCTCTCTGCTCAACACGCCTCTTTTCCCTGCGGTATTCATCAAACTTACACTCTGCAACAAATTCACAAACCACAAATTCCAAGGTAAAGCAGGCGCACCAGCAAGTCTACTCTCCTTATTCCTCCTTGTGTATGTCCGAGCGAGGCTGGGAATGGTGACAGGACCCCCCTTGGCATCATCGAGCATTGTGCGAAAGAGATGGGGTTGAAAATTGTAGTTGTCGCCTTCGCGGAAATCGAGGCGGGTAAACGAGGCGTCGTGTTCGATGACATTGTGCTGGCGCATATTGATCAAATCAAATGTCCCATCCTTGCGAAGGAGAGAGCGAAGAGGGTTTGTTATGGCTGATGCTAGTGCTTTTTCCATGTGGAGAGCTGTCATCAGGGCTTCTTCGACCTGAGGCATGGTGATGTTTTTGCCGTCGCGAGGGCTGTGTGTGTCAGTTCATGCATACGAACAAGGCGGTGGTGAACAGACAGAAATCCTGAATTCGACAATGAGTTCAGACCTGGGCAAGGACCACGGTCGGTGATGTTGCCTCGGACGTAGTAGTGATCGCCGCCTTTCGAGTTGGTGAGTACGTTTTTGTTCTCTGCCGAAATATCGGAGGTCCAAAGACCCTTGGTGAGGTCTGTGAGGCCAAGATACATCTTGTCGAGATCGTATATGGAGGGGAAATCAGAACAAGACGAATAGTATGCGTTGACAGAAGAGGTGTTGTGCTCAAGACGAGCGTTCGACCATGATAACATCGTCTCTCATTAACTCATCTTTGTCAGAACTGGTATTCTGGTGGTACAGTACTTGCAGTGTCGAATGCCAGTTTCAGCTCGGTTCTGTTTTCGTAAGGACATAGCCTCGCGCGTGCCTGCATGTGATCCCGAAGCCTGTCAGCTTGAAGGTATATGGAAGGATCCATGGAGAAACGCTAGTGCTGACATGCAGCCAAATTACATGCATACAGGCAGATTTCAGTCACGCAACATTCCTCCAGACCCCATCCAGCTCACCAACACCTCCTTCTCGGAACCACCGAGACGAAAATATTTGAGAGGTTGCACAAGCACGTTGCTGATTCTACGATGGGTGGTCTGAGCTGCAGGGAAGAACCAACTGTACATCAATTGGCTCAACATACGACAAGATATCTTACAAGCAGTATAAGGCCACCCTTCGTAGGATCAGGAACGCATGTGATAGTGGTATAAGTATGTGATTACCAAACAGGACAGTGGTCGTCTTCGAGCACAGCCTACTTCCAACCGCCACAACCTCTGTCCAGGCAGCCTCTACTTCGCAGAAGTATTCAAAAGAGCCCACCTTCTCAGTCAGCAACTATCAGAATCATATCAAACCATTCATCATGGATCCTCCAAACTTTCGACCAGGCTTCCTGGACAGAATCCTCGTTGCTATATTCCACTTTGTCAATCTGTTTATTCCATGGCACAAACTTCCTAGTATCTTCGGTGCACTCAATCTCGATGCCCTGCGTGTTGAACTGCGTCAATACAATCTCCATGATGGATACGCTTCTGCCACTGCACAAGGCAATGCCGATAATACTCCAATAGACGACAAGCGTTTCCTCACTGCGAGAAACTCGGATGGTACAGACAATTCACTCACCATGCCTAAAATGGGCTGTTCTGGAATGCGCTTTGGTCGTAACTTTCCGAGAAAGTACTGCGAGAAGCCTACTGAGGAACAGCTGTGGACGCCGAATCCGAGGCTGGTTAGCGAAGCTTTCATGTCCAGGAAACCGGGAGAGTTCAAGCCAGCTACTACGTTGAATTTGCTTGCGGCTGCTTGGATCCAATTCCAGGTTCACGATTGGGTGTTCCATGAGAGCGTACGTGTATCCATACATATCTCTTTAATGCCGCGAGTGCTGATGCATGGTTAGAGTGAGGAGACATACGATGTGCCTCTCCTCCCCAATGATACCTGGCACAGTGATCAGATGAAGATCTACCGCACCAAACCCGACGAAGCGCTCGATGCATCCGACATCAAGTGTCCCGGCTACAAGAACACCTCGACTGCCTGGTAAGCACAACACAGTAGCTTACGACATCACAACTCTGCTAACACAAACGTACAGGTGGGATGGCTCACAAATCTATGGCTCAAGCGAAGCCAAAACTCAAGAATTGAGAGACCAACACGAAGACGGTAAACTACTCCTCGAGACAAGAGGTGCTGAAGAATCGTTCCTTCCTCGCGACACGGAAGGAAACCCCAAGACAGGATTCTCAGACAACTGGTGGACTGGTATGGAACTTCTACATACCCTTTTCGCTTTGGAGCACAATGCCATCTGCGACAAGATTCGTGGAGCACATCCTGATTGGACTGGGTAATATCCTTCGAAAATAACTTGGTGGGATTGAAGCTGACTGGAACTAGTGACAAGATTTTCGACAAGGCTCGTCTGGTCAACTGTGCTCTGATGGCCAAGATTCACACAGTGTAAGTAGCCAGTACTTGACGATTTCGCAGGACTCGGCTGACCCCTGTGATTGTAGAGAATGGACGCCTGCTATTCTGGCACATCCGACCATGAAAATCAGTATGAACGCAAACTGGTAAGCCAACCCTGACCTGTATTGAACACACCACTGACGACTCCCAAGGTGGGGCATCGCAGGAGAGACCTTGAACAAGATGGTAGGCCGAATCTCCAAGACGAGTGAAGCCATCAGTGGAATCCCAGGCTCGACAGTCGATCACCAAGGCATCCCATACTCTCTCACCGAGGAGTTTGTATCCGTGTACAGAATGCACTCTCTCATTCCAGGTAAGTCCCATCTCCTGATTTGTTTCCACCCACTAACAACATCAAAGACAACATCGCCTTCTTCAACCTCCAAACCGGCGCACACAAAACCACAATCCCCACCGCCGATATCACCTTCAAGGACGCAATCAAACCTCTAAAATCCGGAGCTGTCTCTTTCGCAGACGCCTTATACTCCTTCTGCATAAACTACCCCGGCGCAATCACAAACAACAACTACGCAAACCTGATGCGCAACCTCCCTACCCCAGACGGCCAAATCAGAGATCTAGCGACCATCGATATCCTGCGCGATCGCGAACGTGGAGTCCCTCGCTACTGTCAATTCCGCAGATTACTGCGAATGTCGGTCCCAAAGACTTTTGAGGAATTGACTGGTGGGAACAAAGAGCTCGCGGCGAGACTGGCGAACGTCTACAACAATGATATTGAGACTGTGGATGCGCTTGTGGGTTCACACTCCGAGCCTTTGATTGAAGGATTTGGGTTTAGCGAGACTGCGTTCAGAATCTTTATCTTGATGGCTAGCAGGAGACTCAAGAGCGATAGGTTTATCGCTGGCCAGTGGAATGAGGGGATGTATACCAAGGAAGGCTTTGCTTGGGTGCAGAATACTGGCATGAAGGATGTTTTGGCGAGACACTTCCCTGAGCTGGCTACTGTCATACCGGCGAAGACGAATGTCTTTGCGCCTTGGATCAAGTTGCCTGGGTCGAAAGCTTATACTGGCGTGGAGACAAATGCTCCCAAGTCTTGAATGAAGCGTGGGAGTACGATGGGAAGGAACGATGGTTGGTATTGATAGTGTGCTAAATATACAACGAGCGAGAATTGAATAATACACCGAAACCTGTTGATATGTCATTTCGCTCTGCACAGAGCCTAGTTCGTGGCATCTCGTGCCTCCATACTTCTGCCAGGCTTACCCACCAAGTGCCTTCTTGCCAGTCATGATGACCTGTGTGTTGCTGTCTTCGCCGATCAGATCTTTGTCGATCCCCATGAACTTCACATTCAAACCATCAAGCTCGAATGTGTCTTCATCCGGGCCATTAGACAGCAAAGGTGACTTTTGGTATCCTTGTAACGAGTGGATCATAGGCAGTTCCTCTTGCAGCGGTGAAATGTGGGCAATAGAGTGGACAAGTGATGACGAACCTAGCCTCCACTGTCAAGGATTTATAGTTGGCAAATGCTTCGAAGGTATCTGTTATATCGTGCTTCCACAGACCAACATCACCGAATCCGCGGGGTGATGTTTGTTGGCTGATCCCATCGGAGTAAAATACCGCCTTGAATGAGATTAAGCTCAGCAGAGGCATCACGCAGAAGACTGCGCAAGCCCTTAGTACCACGCTTGAGAGGCCTAAAAGTAAAGTTAGGAGAGTTTTTGCCAGCAGAAACTTCACAGTGATAACTTACTAGCCTTTGGACTTGTAAGATACATGAAGGCGGTCAGATCAAGGAGCTTCAACTGCGAGAAAATCCTTGTAGGCAAGAAACGATGCCTCGAGTTTGCTCCCCCAACGTCTACTCGACCCGGAACGATTGCCCAATCGGTACGTAGCACCATATGTGGCATGACCAGTGATGTATACTCTATACTCACTTTTTTGTTGACTCGCGCCATGTTTGGATAGAAGCAATTGATAACTTCAGTAAGACGATCAATGAGATGACCCGAGAACACCATCCCCGGTATTCTGACATCGACACGCCTATCCGCGAGTAACTTGTAAACCACATTCCGGATCTCGGCAGGCAGATCCATGAATCCGGTTGGTCGTTTCTCGGACGATGCAGGTGCGACCATGGCCAGTAAAGCGCAGGCGGGTGGCATGATGGACTTCGACAAGGTGAGTGCAAGGCTGGGGCGCACAATCGGGTTAGCGGAGATCATTGCCAATAAGAGAAACGACACTACATACCTTTCCAGATGCGTAGAGTAGTTGCCCGGTACTGAGAAAGCGGCGATGGATGTTGACAGCGAAGTAATGTGATGGGTTACGTGATGTTCGCGTTGGGAAGACCGCTGTTCGTGACAACGACGTGATAGAAATGCAAAGCACGCCGGTGAGATGTAAGAGAGCGGAGAAGGATTGATAGTGTAAGATAGTTGGAGATGCAAGAGGTTCGAAGGTGTGAGCAAGCAACTTGGAGATGAGAGGCAGCGTGCGGGGACACACAAGACATGAACTGTGGAAGTGATGCGAGCGAGGAAGGACCTACCTACCGTCGGTTCTGCCTTTACTTGTTGCTCCGCAGCATTTCTTGGGCTAAAAGCGAAGCCGCGATGCACTTCACTTGAGCCTAATTTCTTCGATATACCTTCCCAATCATGCTCGGTCTGTACAGTGGTTCCGATCTCCTGTCAAATGAACGGCCAAATTTTGGATTATTTGGAAGTAGAGTGAAGGTGCTTTTTGTGACTACCTACTGTGTTTGTCAATGACTGCTTTTCTTCTGTCCCATCATGTCTTCTGGACTTGTATCGACATCTGTATAGCCACTTGTTGTTCTTGAGATGATTTTCTCGTGCTTCATGATGTGACCCATCCCTCTCGAGCAATAGAGCCAGTAGTCGCAGACCATGCATGCAATCCTTGAATGCCGCCCCATCAGTTCGGTGCCAAGTCCTATGATATCCGCTGCTGAATCTCGAACTGGTTCGTTGTAGAATGCCATTATTTCTGTCCGATGATGTCGCGTAGCAGAGCGTTGATGGAGGCAGAGTACTACATCATATCCTCGGCACGTCTGCGTTGAGTATTGCGATCTCTCATCTTGTCGGCGAATAAGTCGTTCGGTTCTGCTCCACTGCTAAACTTGGAAGGGAACAGTTCCTTGACCTTGGGATTGACTTCTCGAGAAGCACCACGAATGGAGAAGCCTGGTACATCTGCTTGTGCACTGCCTCTGATGCTGAAGCCGCTCGTGTCTGGGCCGCCGGTTATGCGATCAGCCAGGCTGCCTGTATACTGAGTTAGCTATAGTTCAAATCCAATGTTGACAAAGATGGCGTACGTCTGATGGTGGCAGTCTCACCAGCGTCAAGGGCGTCCGAGCGGCGGTGATTGCTGCGAGCAGATTTGTTGGGGAAGAGCTCTCTGTTTCGTTTGGGAGGGCTTGTCGAGGTGATAGGTGCATCGAGGCCAAAGGTCTTGGTGGTGCTTTTCGCAGGCAAAAGTTCGATCGGACCGTTGCTGGCGCGGGCTGCGGGGATGAGATCCTTTCTGCGAGGAGCGGGTGAGATAGTCCTGCGACGAGCGGTTCTGCGTTCTGGCTGCTCCTGATTGAAGCCGTATCTTCCATCTCCATCTCTTACAGGAGAGGCACTACGATCGCGTAGTCTGCCTGTCTCCTTTCCAGCGAACAAGTCACCTCCACGCGGTCTCCTTGGACGATCGTCTCTACGTCGAGTGTTTCTGCGATCGTCTTCGTCATCGTAGCTGAGTGCGGGTGACTCTTCTTCTGCATCGTCGTACATGTTGACGTCGAAGGGCTTAGGGGCCTCGTCTCTTTGTCTGTTGTCTCTTCGTGGGCCTCTCCTTCTGTTGTCGTAGTCTCCCTTACGTTCTCTCGGGTCGTGGTCTGGATTCATGAGGTAGAAGCGACTTCTTTCGTGAGCGCGCGGGGCCTTCTTGTCGGCAAGGGTGGCTTGGCGAATGTAGAGCTGAGTTTCGGAGTTCGAAGGCAGCGGTTTGGCACTGCGCATTTGTAGGGGAGCGACATTATGTCCATCTGGTAGGTCGGAGAGAGCGATCAGGGCTTCTTGTGCGGCTTGCTCTGATTCGTAGATGAGGTTGGCGGACGTGTCGTCGATCCATTCGATGCGTTGGAAGTCGTCTAGCGAATAATACTCGCCAGCGAACTGTCTGATGTTGTCGGTTGTGAGGTTGTCCAGACCGCGAATGTGGATCTTGGTCGGTGCGAGGTCGTCGAGGTTGTCGGCGGGTGTGGAGTTATCTTGGGTGTGGTTCTGGGTGGAACGGGCTTCCTTGACAAGTTCAGCGTGTGTTGGTAGCGATCGCTCAGGGCGGGCGTACAATCTTCATGGCCTCTGCCTCGAGTTGGGCGATTTCGGGGTCCAAGCCGAGATCGATGTCCATGTCGACGTCCATGTCAATGTCTGCCATGGTCGATGTCGCGTCGTGTGTTGTCTGGTGTGGTGATGTGGTTGAGTTGACTCTGACTTGGTGATTGGCGGCTCTTGCGACAGTCAAGTGCAGAGGTCGTGGAAGTTATAGTGAGGGTTTGGTGTGGAAGGTGTCGGAGTTGAAGTCGAAGTCATCGAGATGCGAACGACTGACGCATGTGAATTCTCGAGACTTGGTCCAAGCTTCACTCCACTTTGTCAGGGTCTATACCACAATCGAAGGAACGCTCTCATCCTCATTGTCATACAATGGTTCATTCACCTTTAGATCATCAAACTCTTCGAGCTACATGAACCCTCATGATTTCTCATACTGCCACAGAGACCGCGAATTGTCGCCATATTGAAAAGCGTGGGCTAAATCACAAAGAGTCAAGTCCAAGTACCCATTCGATGCTATTATTATCATCGTCATCAGCTCTGTCTTGCATAATCTTCATCTCAGCTCAAGTTTGTCTAGAACCCAAGGTTGGTAGAGAGTGTTGTTACACAAAGCAAGGCACAAACATTGGCATCCCTTGACGGAATGTCGTACAGCCAAACAGACTGAGACAGGCTGCAGCCATCCGACGTGTCTTGCTCTCGCATCCATCTTTCAATTCCTTTTCTCCTGCTTCGGAACAAATAGAAACACGATATTCCTTACACTTGTCTCAATTTGTCTTACCTCACTTTCGCGGCCAGACTCGACCCCATCCACCCTCGCACTCTTTAAAGTGAAAGCATTCCTTTGGTTTCACCTTTGATCCCTTGACATCACGCAATCGCGACCTCGTCAACATGTTCTCCAAGGACTTTGTCGTCTTCGCAGCACTTGCACTGTTGATCCAGGTCACAGTTGCTACCCCTCCTGCCTGTGTCCTTCAGGCTGTCAAGTAAGTAGCCCCATCAGCCACAACATCGACAACATCTCATGAAGCGCAAACAGCCAGCCAGCAAACTCTCCCGCCAATGTCAAGAGTATTTGCGATAATGGCAGCACTGTCGAGCAAACCCTGGTTAGTGACTGCGGTACCGGCTACGACGCTGCCATGAGCGCCTTCTCTACCATCTGCGCTGGTGTTAGTGTCACCATCGGTAAGTTTGGTCTACGCATCCCCTCCAGGTGTTATCGACTGACGTGAAGAAGCACCTTGGAAGACCGCCTCTTCGGCCGCCACTCAGGAAAGCTCCAATGCTCTTGGTATTGCTGGCGGTTCTACTATCCCTGTCAGCACCACCAGCGATGTTCAGTCTGACTCTGCATCAATCTCAGCCTCTGATTCAGTCTCTGCCTCTGCTTCGGTCTCCGGCACTGATTCGGTCGCAAAGTCCACCGGAACTACTGTGGTCACTGCTACTGGACCCATCCTCACTGCTACCGACACTATCACCAGCACACAGACCGGTCCTACTTCATCGGGTGCAACTTCCACTGGAGCTGCCGGACACGTCGAGAACAGCGGTTTCGTCATGGGAGCTATGGCTGCTGCTGGCTTTATCATGGCTTTGTGATGGAGTGATACCTTTCTCTCCTCCAACAGCAAAGGCAACCTGGGAGCGTTTTCATCGGCCTTGTGGTCTGCTCAGACTCTGAATTAGTTGTTGCTGGAGAATTAGACCGGTTGTCATTGACACAGATCACGAAGATATGATTCTGGCTTAGCTTTGTAGAATCACTAATCAAGAAGCAAGACGTCTGTAAACCAGATAATACAAACTACGCATCAGAGAACAAACAGTGTTCGCTTAATTTATAGAGCTTGCATGACAATACACAATGTGAAATGTCCAAACACACAATGGAAGAGCATCGAAACGGTATCGGCAAAACACCGGAAGATCGACCTCAAACCTCTAGCACCCAGAGACTCCTCCATCTCTCCCACATCTTCTTACAACTAAACACCACACAAACCAAAACATATAATGCCTCCCCCAACCCACCAACGAGCCTTTTCCCAAAATGACACTCTAGAGTCCCTGTCCGCCCTTTTGACTCAACTCTACACTCTCCACCTCCTTCTCCCTTCTTCCTCTCCATCTAACCTTCGAATCTCGCAACCGCCACACTCACCCTCAGCTGCTATTCTCTCTGCATGGCAAGAGGCAGGAATGAGTGATGGTGTGATTGAGACGTTGAAACGATTACCCTATCTCTCAGGCCAAGCAAGCAGAGGAAGCAGAGAAATCGCACCAGATACATTAGCATTAGATTATTTAGATGAAGATGGTGATGCTGTTGATGTGTGGAGAGATCCTTTTTGCTTGACTTCTGAAGCCAGGGAGAAGATAGGGGAAGAGATAGAGGGAGGAGAGGTGAAAGAGAAACAGCAAGGATATCTGAAAAATGCCATTCCATTAACCAGTTGCATCGGCGTGGAAGGATGTCTGTTACTTTTGGATTTGGATAGCAGTACGTATCTCATCTTGTTTCTCTCTTTCTCTTTCTTGCAAATCGGCGTTCCTTTTCTTCTTACAGATTTCTCCCTTGTCTCCCGATGTCTTCCCTATGATATTTCTGCTCTCTTCCCCCTTTGACTGAACGTACCCAACAGATCACATCTACGAAATCGCAGACCAACACCTCTCCCCACCACCCCGTCAACCACCTCCAGTCGCAGTACCCCACCACTACAAACACCACCCTCATAAACCTGCTCTCCAAATTCTACAACAATACATCGACAACACTAAGAAGCTACTATCAGTTTACGATCCAGACACCAATACATGGTTACAGAACCATGACGACTGCGATTGGGAGAACAAAGGAAGGTTCAATGCGTTGAAGGCATTGTATGTTGAGTGTGGATGGCCTGAGAGATTTGATGGTGAGGAGTTTATGGAGAGATATGCGATGTTGACAAGGTCGAGGGGATGGGATGATTGAGGCGTGAGATTAAGCAAATCAGAACGATGGTGAAGTTTTCTCGGCTAATCTCTTTCTCCTTCTCTAATTGTGTATACTGGTCTTGAGCCCTTTGCATACACTGTGGCTGTTATGCATATACGGATTCCATCTTTTCCATGGCTGCTTCTGGTTCTCGGAGCTATATGTCTTGAGTGTGCATGCGAACTTCTTTGTGCAGACGCTTGCCAAGTGTAGATTCTTACGTCAAGTCGATCACTTCGATGTGGGTCTTCTTGACGGCAGGCACTCTCCGTGCGCGCGAGTCCTTCGTTCTTTCCTCCTTTTCTCCTTCTTTCTGCTCCTTGTGAGCTGCCCTCATCTTCGCGTCAATCTCATCAAGCTTCTCACGGTCAATCTGGACTTCGAAGATCCGCTTGATGCCGTCGAGACCAATTTGTTCCACATCCATGAACACGGTTCCTTCCCTACACTTCAAGGACTTGTAGAATAGCCATGTCAGATGTTCCACTCGTCGCTGAGTATTCATGCAGAGCTCCTTGTATCTTCTCATGTGTCGGCACCGAGAAATACAGCCGCGATGTGCGTGTATCAGACCACGGATCTGATTTTCCATCCATTCGCTGTGTACGTGGACTCGTACCCAAGTGGTATTATAGCACTCCTGCATCAGTCGCCTCAGATCTTGGTTCTGCTGGCGGATGGCTTGAAGAGATTGACTGCTGACATTGTCGACATGCGAAGGGCTGTAGCGAGTCAAGTTGTCCATATCATCTATAGTTTCCAGATCAACGTGAAGCATACCAATGTAGCTCTTTACACGTGCATTGAAGCCATTGAGAACAGCTTTGATATGCTGTGCGTCGATAACAAAGACGTTGTTCCTCCAGAAATGTCGTTGTGCCTCGCGCCAAAATTCCAGGCATTTTGGTGGTAGAAGGACATGAGCAGAAGCATCTAACAAAGACCGAGCGTGCTTGTTGGGGATCGAAGCGATACAATGTGTTTGCAGATCTGTGTCCAGAAGTGCAGGATCTGATATCTTGATCATGCCAGGAGCCTCTAGCGTGTCTTGATACTTCTCCAATCTTTGCCTCACTGGCAACTTCATGAAAGCCTCGATGGTGCGGGTAGAGAAGAGCTTGTTTGCTAGCAGAGCTCTGAACACTCTAGCTTTCTTAGTGCGGTAAGCTGTTGGGCGAGCTGGCTCTTTAGTGATGGACTTGTGGCCATTCTTTCGCAGAGTGGTAAGATGTTGTCGTTTCTTGACCTTCTTGAGTGCGATGCCCCATTCTGGGATCCATTTCTTGGATTTCTTTGCATCTATGTCTGCTTCCATTCTGTTCTTCATATCCGCTGTGATATTGCTTCTCCTAGATAAGTTGACCTCGCGGAAAGACTTAGGTCGTCTTGAGATTTGAGAACGTTCGGGGACTGGTGGGAGTGATGAGTGAGGAAGGATGGTGACTTCTTCTTCATGTTGGACATCATCGAAGTTGGTCAGCCAACGCATCATCCTTCCAGTATTATATGGAGTGTGCATCTGGTAGTATTCCGAGTGTCTAGCTTCATCTTCCAAATCTGCAGGTGGTGTAGGGTAGTCAAAGGATCCGCCGTGCATGGTTGAGTTCATTGTGTAGTTTAGAACTTGACAGATCTGTTTGCGTGCTCAAAATATGCCGAGAGTTTAATGACTTGAGTAAAGTCCGAATGTCGAAGGATAAGTTGTGAGAAAGAATGAATGCAGCGGAATCAAATCAGGTGAACCGCAAAGCAACACGTCCGGAAATTCAACCTTCGAGAAGAAGGTCGAACAGACTAAGAATCAAAGATTGACTGAATGGTTGTTAGGGTTGTGTGTCTGTGATGAGAAAAAGGGCGTTAACGATGAGCTACTATCAAGATTAGAGACAGAGAATACAAAGCGAGGGCAGGACATACGATCTGTCGAGAAAGATTCGTGCAGGTTACCGAGCATGCGGTGCAATGCACCTTCCCGAGTCTAGGAAACAAACAGGTCGCCTGCCGAGTCGCAATATGTCTCAAGTTGATCGAGTTGTTAGCCCTCAGCGTTCGATGTTGGTGCGTAAGAGTAAAGCAGGAGCAGGAGCGGAAGTTTATATGCCTGCGAAAGGTTGTGAGGACGGTAGGGAAGCGACGACCAGGAAGAAGCGAGCACAAGTAACAACAAACATAAAGTACGCAAAACACTATCTACCTATAATCAACAGGGGGTATCCAAAAACAACTAATTCCTCATCATCCTCTTTTCATTATGTAGAATTCCTTCATTGCACCGCGTACTAGTACGGCGCTCTACTTACACCTTCACCTCCCGCTGCATCGTCTTCAGTGCCAATAGAAGACAACAGATCTCTAAGATCCTTCTTGCCGTGTGTGCTGGCGGCACCGCCAAAGCCTCTAGCAGAGCTCCTGCTGGCAACTCTTCTGCTTGCAGGTCTGTTTACTAAGCCATCCTGACGGCCTCGTTCAGAAATAGGCGCTGATGACAAAGTGCCGTTGGTAACCACTTCGCCACTATTAAGCCTAAGACCAGGTGCGGGTGGCGGTTGCATTGTGTTTTGTGAACTTTGCACAGCATCTCTAGTGGCTGGGCGAAGGGCTGGAGGGCTATAGTCGCTAGCGTCATCTTCGAGTTCACCATCTTCAACATCCATCATACTTTCGCTCGAGTCGTCGCCAGCACCAGCACGATGTATAGACATTGCAGACGAAGGCGGTGCCTGACCAGCGAGCACACGCTTGAGCTCCTCTACTCGCATCGCTCCTGTAACACTGCTAGCGCCATCACCATTGCCAGATGTGCTGTTACTGGGGCGGCGACCTGCGGGACTTCGGCTGACGAGACGGCTGCGAACTTGCGAGTGGCTTGTACCAGTTCTTGCAGGACCAGACTTGGAGGTACCTCCGTTGCCAAAAGTTTCGGAAGTGCTACGAGGACTCTGGTATGGGTAGGTGTTCGCAGCGGCGAGCAGACGGCGATGGTCTCCAAGAGCAACAAGGTTGGTGCCTGAGGGGTGCGCAGACGTAGTGCCAGCGCGCGACCCACTCAATGATGTTGACTTGGGGGCTGCAGCTGCGACAGCTGTAAGGAGCTCTTCCTTCGACCAAACCGATGTAAGCTCATCTATGCAGGATTGTGGGAGGTTAGCCTTAGGTCTGGTGGGTGCAGCCAAGAAGTCGCTAGCAGCAATGTTCAGGGTAGGCAAAGAGAAACTGCGTCCGGGACTTCCAGGGGTGCCGGGAGGTGAAGCGATGCTGGCACTATAAGCATCCGAGATGCGCTCAATCAACTGCTCGCGGTGATCGAAAGGCTTGAGAGCTTGAGACTGAACGGTACTCTGTGTCAAATTTGTAGGGGCAGAGGCGGCCACTTCTGCGATTCTAGCCAGTGCCACAGCCGGAACCTGTAGGCCATGAACCCAGATATCAGCTTGCTGTCTGCGCACTATCTCGCTCTGGATCTCGTTGCCGACAACGGAGTGTTCGAAGTTGAACTTATGTGCCACTGCCCATAAGTAGCCATGTACTAAGCTACCAAGCCTGACCTTGGCCTTGGGGTTCTCAATGTTCTGGATGTCCTCTTGCAGGCGGATAATCATAGGCAGACCGGAGCGGGTAGCATTGATACCGAGCTTAGCAACCATGGAAGCAAGTAAGTAGTGTAAAAGCAGGAACTCGTGATCGGCCTCAGGGCGATCGGCAAGATGCAACGCGTCTTCGTAGATAGCAAGATGGAGAAGTTGCAAGAAGAAGGAGCGACTCCTCCTAGTGCCGCGCCCGCGTGCTGAAGCATTAGACACTGCTCTGCGAGCCATGTTGTTGCCATTGGCATTGTCCCGCTTGTGCTTTTCAGGGGCGGCCTTCTCTTCAATCTTCGAGTCGTTCTCACGAGTCTCCAGTTCCAGCCATGTACAGAGTGCATCCACGTAAGCAACACGAACTGGACGGTAAGAATCGCGCAACAACCATTGAGTACCCTCCCAGACTCCAATCGGAACAGGGTTCTGGTTCTTGGTAGACTCATTGGCTGACGGATCATTGCTGTTGGCAACAATGAGAATACGCTTGACAGAATCCAATGCAACCTCCCGAGCGGTGTCGAAGGAGAAGAAACCATCAGTGTTGGGTCTTTCCTTTAGGCCGCTGCTAGCGGCAGACTCATAGGAGGTACCATTAGGGTCCTCGATAGCGTGTGCAGTAGCAGCAGGCATGTTGGACGCAGCAGAGGCGGGCTTGAGACGGAGGAGAAGAGCCGAAACCATGTCCGAGATTTGATCGGTATAGTAGACATGCTTTGCAAGGTTGACAATGCATTGGCGCAAGTGAGTGAGCAATTCGACTCTGACGGGAGAGGGAGTCTTGACGACTTCCATAACGGCCGACTTTGGCTTTTCGTTGGATCCGTTCAGGTTGGTCTGAGTGGTCCCCAGCTGCAAAATCAGGAGGATGTGTTGAACCAGACCGAGCAGGATATCCATGACTGACAAGCCTATCAGGTTGACGTTGGATCCGAGGATCTGCTCGACAATCACGGCCAAAACAACATGTTGCTGTAGAGCATCCTCGACAATGGGACTGCGGGTCAGCATTTCGACAGCAGCGAACAAGACAACAAAACGATCTTGAACAGGAGTAAACTCGCATGCCAACCTGACCAGGCCGACGGACCAAGCATGGCCGGAGTTGTGATGAGATATGTATTCGAGCATACTCATGGTGGCCATGCGCACTTGGCCGCGGTTATCGACATCGAACAGAGTCTTGAAGCATTGCATAGCCAGGACACCAGCCTCTTCCTCAGCGTAGCGATCGGCCTCTTGAGCAGTGCCTCCCGCAGCGCGCGGATCTCCCTCCACCTTTGTGTTCGTACTACGGATTGTTTGCATGCTGGGACGCAGTCCTTGCTGGGTATGCTTTTGTTCGTTCAACCGCTCGTCGAGGGTGGTCAGATATGTGGCATCTTGCGAATAGAGGTTGCGCAAAACGGCGGGCAAGAAGACGTTGACCTGTCGGCCAGGTTCACTGGCGAGGGCCTGGGCTTTGGCGATACTGCGAAGTGCCTCAAGACCAGCCTTACGTAGCTTGAGAGCGTCGCTAGAACCTCCAGCCTCCTTGTTCGTCTTGTCGGCATATGTTGTCCATCTCTTGACCACATCGGCGAACTGCTGGCGGTACTCGACGTCTGCGGCGAGTGTTGAATGATCCTGGTCACGACAGAAGGCGTCCCATACAGGGAGACACGCTTCGACGAGACCCGTGTCGGTGGTGTGGCCCAAGACTTCTTGCAGGATGGTAAGGACATGAGGCGCCAATAGGGGGAAGGTGTCGACCGAGGAGATGCTGGACGAGTTGAGGAAGGCGGTAAGAATTCCCAGAGTGACGTGAACCGCTCCTATCCTGCCTTTGTATACATCTGAGGCGGTGCGCTTTTCCAGGAAACTGCCGACCTTTGTGAGTTTGGCCCTGCGACTCGAGGCATAGTAGACCAGGTAGCTGAGTTCGCTGCCATTCGGTTTTGCTTCGCTCGCGTTGCCCACCGGATTCTTGGGCAACTTAGGGTAGCACTTCAGGATCAAGACCTGATGTTTCGGTCGGCATTTTTGGCGGAGCGCGTTCATGTTGGCTGACAGATGGCGTGAGTCGTATGCGGATCTGTGGAGGCCTGCTGTGCAATCTGAACAGACTGCCGCGTACTTCGACTTCTCTCTACACTCTCAGAGATGGTCGGGAAATACTGCTGCCCAACACCGTTTGAGACACAACACGTCGCGGGATGCAATCAACGACGAGATTGGAAACAAGACACGCCCAAGTCGCTTCGTATATCGTAATCAAACCCGTCCCCGGCCCCCAATCCCAAAATGTGGCTGGGACGTTTGTTTCTTGGCAGCATGCGCGAACCATCCGGATCATCTGCTGCGCGTCATTTTTTGATCATCCACCTGTCAGACCAATATCAAGGGACTCGCTTTTACCAGTAGAAAAACATAGCTTTCGCGCATCATTCCTGTGACAATTGCTAAAACAGACATGCAGCTCTCTCCAGAGTTACGCCTTCTATATCTCTGTTCTCCTATGAAACAGACCCTTAATCCTTCAAATATCAAAACGCCGTGTTTCCGCAAAACAAAACTCAAAACACTGACCTCCGAGAGACTCCTTGATATCCATAGACAAACGTTATCCTTTACTTGTGTGCCTCCATTTCGTCTTTCGCGTCTCATCACTTCTTCAAAGCTGACTTTGCTTTTTGGTGGCACGCTTTCCACTGCTGACTGTGCGGTACATGGGATGAAGTTGCAAGCTGGGTAATTCAGGTTGCATCTAGCGACCTGCCATTCCCATCCCGAACCTAGCTGCTCCTATCTTGTGGAACGTTCCGATAGGTTGGAAGCCCCTGAACACGATTGTTAGTTCGTTGTCTTTGACTCTTGTTGGAGATAAACTTACTTGGCAAGATCAATACCGGCTTCATCGTCCGTGTCTGCACCATAACGTAGAGATCCCATGTTCTGTTGCATTCCATTTATGTTGTTCGTTGCATAGGCGTGACTGTTGAGGATGTTGCTGGTGTTAGGAGCAGACCCTGCTTGCTGCTGATTGTTGCCATTGCCCAGGGCCTGCATGGGCGGACGCATAGAGTTGGGTGCAGGCATACTCGACTGCTCGCGTTGCTGTTGTGTCTGTGCCTGCATCTGCTCCTGTTGACCTGACTGGCTTTCCTCTCGCTGCTCGGGCTCAGGCTGGTGCTGCTGAGGAGGCTGCAGCTGAGGAACATTGAACGAGGGATTTGTCATAATACTTTGTTCTCTCTTTTGAGAAGCCTCAAGCTCGAAAGAGGTCCTTTCATTGCTCTCGGGAGGCATGCTGGTGGCGATGTGCTCGTCCGAGTCGAACTCGAGCTTGGCTGAGCGGCTGTGGCTTGTTGCAGGCCTAGGAATGCTGCGAGTAGGACTGCCATCAATACGGTCAGGGACGCCCGATGCACGAGGAGGCGAGCTAGATTGAATCGCAGGCATATCATCGTCCTTCTCATCCACAATGTTCTTCTTGTCGAGAGCGGTCTTGTAATCTTCGTCAAGGATCTTAACATTGGCTCCGATTCCAAGCGGCTTGAACGACGAGAATGGAGTTGCCTTTAAGGGGCTAATATCTCCGAGTGGGCGTAGAGGGGTTGACCCGAACTTCCAGAATGGAGCAGGCGACGAGAACTCCATAAAAGCGGAAGGACGTTGAAGTGTCGATGGGGGCACCAGCTTCTGGCTGCTACGTACGGGGAAAGGTGTGTCAAGACCGATACGGCCGTCATCGTTGATGTAGAGCGAAGGCGGGGATCCAGCGGCGTTCGCAGCAGCAGTCAGATGGTTGAGAGTGCTCTTAGCTGATGGAGGATAGACAAGCTCTGGGTCATTCTCGTCGAACTTGACAGGACGACGAGAACCTCGGTCGGGAGTGTAGGCCTCATTTGCAGTAGGATATGACGATGGGTAGGTGTGCATAGGAGGGCTGTCACTCTTCTCAGTCTTACTAGGAATAGTATGGACAGCACCGTTGAGTCTTTGGTGAGCAGAAGACGGAGGATGCAGCTGAGCGGGACTCGAAGGATCGATCATGCCAGAAGGTAGGGGGTTGGGTCTGCGGCAACCCTTCATGCCCTGGCTGAGGAAAGTGTCACGCTCCTTGGGTGCAATCATCCACTTCATACCCTTGCCGGGCTCGTCGGTGCGACGGGCAATCTTCTCGAAGGCCTTGTTGAGACTGAGGTTGTGACGGATAGAATTTTGCCAGCCACTGGTGCTGTAGCGGTAGAAGGCGTAGTTTGCCATGATCCATTTATAGATGTTGTTGAGGGTCATTTGCTGTTCGGTAGTAGACAAGATGGCCATGCCGATCAACTGAGCATAAGAGTGAGGAGGCTTCAGGTCTTTAGCGTTATCTGCAGAGTAGTCGATGGACTCGGTGGACTCGAGCATCACACCGCGAGAGTAGCCTCCGATGGACAGAGGAGACGGGCGGGTGCGCTGCGAGGTAGGGATGTTCATGCCGTGGTTGCGAATGGGTGTGCCCGGGATGGGGAATGACTGCGATTGCAGGCCTGCGTATGAATGGGGGTGCACACGGTGGCCGGTGCTGCCGTCGGGGAAGCTAGATGACGGATGGGCAGGGCGGCGGACTGACGAGGAGGGACCGGGCATGTGAGATGATGGGTTTGGTGGAGGATTGCCATTACGGCCATCGGCTTCGTGGTCTTCCTCTTCTGATGTGTAAGTCTGGCGAACAATGGCGTCGGCAAAGACAGGGCCGTCATCCTCATGACGAGCAGTGGTGATGAAGGCCATCTGAGTGCCGCTGATGTCGATAACACAGCCAGAGCGTAGAGCAGCGCGGTTGCCACGCTTGAGTAGTTGCGTGTCAACCCTGAGACCGTTGCGGCCATTTACGGTGATGAACCATTTCTCCTGTTCGCTGTCGTACGAGATGACGGCGTGCAGACGCGACACCTGTCTGTCGGGACCGAGGTCGATAGAGATTCTGGATTTGGCCGAGGGATCGTTCGACGGGACGATAGGTGAGTTGAGAGATTCGGCCTTCTCGTGAGACTCGGGACGGCCAATGTTGATCTCGACGCCTTGGATGATGTACGTCCAGTTGCGGCCGGCGATCTTGCCATATCCAGGCACGTGCTCTCTGCCCTCGAGCAGGTCGTTGGAGAAGTCGTGTGTCGCATTCACCTGCTTGTCCGAGATCTTGAGCTTGGAGATAACATCGACCTCGGAGGGAGTCGACGGCTCGGTTTCGGCGTCGGATTGTTCGTTGGCCTCGGTGCCCTCGGTATCTTCTCGTTCGTTGGCGCGAGCGGTCGTGACCTTTCGGCGCGTAGCTGCGCGGCCATTTGAAGTAGGGGCGTCATTGGCACGCGCTCTCTTGCGAGAAGTGCGCGATGGTGTAGCGATGGATTCGGGAGTGTCGGCGTCAGACACGTCGGCTGCGGTAGCGGTGGCTGCTGCGGCCACTTCGGCGGCCTTGCGCGCAGGTCTTGTGCGCCTATTTGACGGCGGCATCGTGATGTGTTGTGTGTTTGAAGACTGCAAAAGTGGAGGGAAGGGTGTGTTGACAAGGACGTCGCTATGTCGCGTCGCTGATGTCGGATTGACGGCACAAAAAGCAAGCGGATGGTGAAGCGATCGCGTCTCACGAGCGGGCCAAGAGTTTGCCTCCGCAAATTTGCGTGGGGACGAGGACCGGCCTGATGTCGTTGACCTCAGCTAACCTCGATTTTTCCCTGCTTGATTGTTGGATTTGTCTCGGTGGGGAGAGTGTCGTCGATGCTGGTATTGCTCGTTCCTCGCGACTGCTCGAAAAGGGTGGATTCGCTGGGTTTGCGTCAAACAGATGTCGAGACGCAGTAAGCAAAAGGACGTGCTGTTTATGTTGACTGACGCGCTTCGATCAACAAAGCTTCTCCAACAATCGCTTTGTCCTGCAACTCTTCTCGAACCACTTGAAATATAGCAGGGTCGATCTCAAGTCTTTAACAGCTCGATCGAGGATAGGGGCAGTAAAAGGGTCAACGTTGCATCCGTTTCTATCAGCTCCGCTGAACATTCGTTTCCTTGTCAAAAAAGCACCCGCCAAAAGGCGTGCGTGCGTGCTGGGTCTGCCACCACCCTTGTGCGCCCGATCAAACCATCTGCTCGATGACGCCGACTGTTTTTCCCCGCTTCCAATAACTCAACCTTTGTTGACAAAAGTAAACATGGCTCTTTTGACCGTCCATATTATCCCATTTCGTCTATATTCTCGAAGGAACAGCCCTTAGAAGAGGTCCAGCAGGTTTCGCACAATCTCGGATGGATGGTGATGTCGTACATGCCATAACTAAGAACAATCGGTGACTGTTTCACCGTTCATTAGCCTATCATCCCCTAGGACTTTCTCGTACACTTACACCGCCCATCATCGTCCTAAAGTAGCCACACATACGAAAAGCATTGCTGGACTAATCAAAGCTGATCCTGCCAATATTCTTGTAGATCGAGTGACCGCAGCAGACGAATGTTATATGTTGACACTTGCTCAATGCTACACGGAAGACCCTGGCCGCTGGTTGTTGAGTTGTTTTACACTATATCATCATCTTATCTTGAGAGATGTCCGAACAAATAGTCTACATGTGCGATCTGGATGGCCCTTGCGTTGTTTCTGTAGTTGTATCTGGCAATATGCGGGCTCTATTCGTTGAATATGGCTCTACTGAATGGACACCGATATACCGCATGTAAGTTTGTATAAAACTCAGTCACAAACGTCTCACTCCTACACGACTCGGACATTTACACCGAGAGTATGTCCAACATTCAGCATCATATATTTAGTCTAGCACACCAGACATATGCAGTGTGCGATGAACATCTCACATCCGGCAGAGTGATCTCGTCGTCGGGTCCGGAAGATTGAGCCCCGCTACCAATCGGGTATAGCTTGAATGGTCTGTGCATCAACCCACAGAACTTCTCCTCCAAGGTCACTTGTTCAACAACACGTACTTGACCAACCAACACCAACAATCTCACTCGTGACATTCAAGCAACTTATCAACAGTTTTAACACCGTCATCTCAGATTCTGGGGTTCGCGTACTCAAAACATGGCTCCTCAGGAGAAGGCCACTGCTGGTCCAGCTGGAGCAACTGGAGTTGTCAAGAAGAAGCGCGTAGTCACCACTGCTGCAGACAGAGAGAGACTGAAGCTCAGGGCCGAGGACGTCAGATGGAACGCTGCAAAAACTCCTGAAGCAAAAGCCTGGATTAATTCTACCAGATTGTTGAAGGAGTTCCTTACCAACGGAGAAGATGTCTTGGCTCTCAAGGCTGGTCCTGCAACAAGACGTGACTTGTGGGCCAAGGCCGATGCGATGGGTCTACACGTCGAAATGTTCGATACCAAAGCAAGCAAGGATGTACCACCTCAAGGTTGGGTTGTTCTCGGTCGTGTTGCTTCGAGAATGGCCGTTGCTGGCAAGGTTCGAGACATCCAGCGTCAGAACAAGAGACAGCTTCAAGAAGATGAGGACGAGGCTGAAAACGAAGATGAAGCCGATGCTGGAGCTGAACAGCCCAAGAATCTCGCTGACTTGATCGATCCCTCCCTCCGCGACCAGAGGGCTCCGGTGGCTCAGATGATGCTACCCGGTGCTCAGCAAGCCAGCGACATTCGTCAGCAACTGCCTGCTATTGATTACGCGCCAAAGACAACCGGTAACACCAAACCTACGCAGACCAATCTGCCAAATGCGGATATCGAAGCTGCAAAACAACTCAGTGTCCTCAAAAGTCAGGCTGGACCGGCAAGACCAGTCTTCCGAAAAGATCCTATGCAACCAGAGGCCGCGCCAAATCTGCCTGGTGCTCTACCTCAGGAGACGACCGAAGAGCAGCCTACCACCGAAGACACCACTGAGACCGATCGCATCGCCAGCTGGGTGTCTGAACAAGTCGAAACAGCTCAGACAGACAAGGACGTGGTCGACCCAACAGGATCCTGGAAAATCTCCTGCGAGGCCATCGCCGAACAACTAGGCGAGATGGCAATGACCGAAGGCATGAACCTAACAATCTACCTCGAGCCAACCCGACCACAAAGCGACAACGACACCGACGACTCATCCCCAGCAACAGTCACCGATACTGACGTCCTCGAATCCGAACTCACAGAAGCACAAAAAGCACGCCTGGGAACATATCAACTCTGGGCAACCTTCAACATGGGTCTCTTCGAAGGAATTATCCGCTTCATGTCGCCCACAACCGTCAGAACAACACCAACTCCACGCACCTCCTTCGATCTACTTCCCTCTCAACTGCCTTCTCCAGAAAACCGCACTTTCCAATACAAATGGCGAGGTCGCGAGGTTTCGGACTCGGTGATTACCGTCGAGGCAGAGGATGCTACTCAATTCATCAGATTCGAGGAAGATGGTGTCAAGATGACTGGAGTATTTGAGTGCGAGTATTTGGGTGAGACTGGGTTTGAAGGACAGAAGATTGGTAAGGGGGAGGTTGCGAAGGAGAGCTTGGGTAAATTGTGGAGTCAGCTTAGTCCTCAGGCTCATGGGATGGAGGCTCAGCAGAAGGTGTAATTGTCTGAAAGAACAGCTGCGGCTGTAATCCTTGTGGCGTTCTAGGATTCATAGATTGGTTTTCAATCCCGCCTTCTGCTCAGGCACATGCCTCGTCTGCCCATAAATCTCTCCGAGTCCCCATCCCTTCGCTGTGTCTAGAAGGTCCTCTGGCGCCTGATGCGTCTGAACATATCAGTATTTCTGATGCATCTTCGTCCCCGGACAGCCTGCCAAAACGTCCTCGTCCATCGCCAGATCATTACGCTGAACCGGCATCCCTCTATACAGCGACGAGCACCCCAGCTTTCCTAATCCAGTAACATCGGATTTTGAAGATGAGTCATGGAGCGATATCGATGATGATATCTCGCTTCAATCTCAACGACACCACAGAGCCAAACCATTGTCACACCCCCAATTCATCTGGCAACCGAGGACATGGGAATTTGTCAGATCCTATGCCCCAAACAGTTTTAGTGAATCCATCTCCTTTCGTACCTGTGGTCAAAGCCAAATCCGCTCATGCACGTCTTCGCGAGACCGCCATCGAGCTCGTTCGTCCCCAAACCGATGGAACTCCTACATACAGATGTCCATCCCTGGCTCGTGGCATGAGCTCGTGCCTTGAGTCGACTCTTAGCGACCTGCATGACCACGGCGCAGCGCACAGTACGACAACAATGGATGTTGAACTTCGTCTCGACTCGATCCAATGCATTATGGGATGCATGGCTTCGTTTCCAACACGGGACGCACATCTCCAACACTTGGTCACGTATCAATGCCCAAAGAGGTGTGATCTAGGTGCACAGATGCTGATTCCAGCCCCGGTCACTTCCCATACTCTGTATCCATTGCCAAATTTGGTATCGCGTTTCGACGTGCTACGTCACGTTCCTGACAGATCACCAGAAAATATCAAGCGATTGTCATACAGAAAAGACACGTCATCCCTAGAAATCAGCTCCCATCTCGCTGATAGAGCAAGATCGTACTGTGTGACAAACTCGTATGATCCTGGTCAGTACTGCGATAATTCGTTTGGTTTCGTCGCTATCATCGAAGACATCACAGCAGCCGACAGCGATGCACACTTTTTCCCTGGCTCCTCAAAGTTATCAGTTGACAGCTCCCATACTACTGCTTTCGAAAACCATGGCAGAGCAACCAACTTTCGTGGCACCTCGAGAGGCATGGAAGACATCGAACTCCAGAGACACTCAGCAACCGATGTTGCCGAGATACAGGATTTCTCTCATTACCACAAGGCACTGGCGGCTGGTGCCATCGCCTTCTTCAAATGCCCTGTGCCAGGGTGCGAGAGAGTGTTCAGTCCCACGACGGAGATCTCACAGTTCTACAACCACTTGGAAGAGGCAGTCCATTGGGTTTACTTCGACGCTAATGGTCCAGTTCAGTGCGAGCTCGGTTGTGGTCGTGCCTTCATCAATCATATGTCCTTTAATAAACACATTCGCAATGGTCGTTGCATTGTGGCAGCCGCGCCTTCCGCCCCTCCTGACACTGACACATTCTACGACTGTGCTATCTGTTCTATCACCTTCTCGTCTCGTACCAAGTTTGTCGATCACTTTATTCCTCCGGAGGGTCGGACTAGGAGGAAGCTCTCTCAACACGCATAGGGTCTGTTCGACAAGTACCTTCTCTAGGAGTGCACCAAAGAGTGGATCACTATCGTCGACTTCTTCCCCTTACAGCCATCCACTGGACTACTTGAGGCGATCCGTCGGCTGTCGCTACGCCACAGAAAAGCCACGTTGTATTTGTGTTCAGACAGAGCGACTTCCTTACGGCAGAATATACACGTATCAATGGAGATGCTTACATCGCAACATCTAGACGCATGGACTCAGAGATACAGAGAACTGGAAGGGCAGGCATCCAATCCATCGCGGTCGTTAGCGGTTAGCGGATCAAAGGCACGTTGGTGCTATCCGTTATAGCAAGCTAGCGCATCGAGTGTGCTCTCTTTTCACAGCTGGCGGATAATCCAGAGATACGGAGAGGGAGGCGATGCTGAACACGGTCCACCAACCAATGACTACACAAATCAGCTTCTCTGTGCTCACATGAAAGGACTTCGCCCCATGCTAGTTTCAATGGGTCAGAACGCCATCTCTCAAGGCTCTCACTGTTTATGGAGTTGTATACCGATCTCTATGGGTCTTAGGATGTTGTCATTCTCATACCGGCCAGCATGTCCGCGACGAACAGACTACGACCATGTGCCCTCTTGACTTTGGTACATACACCGCAAACTTCTTTATTCATTGATCACGATTCAGGAAAGAAGGTTGATGGAGCGATGAACATATCGAAGCAGAATATAGATAAGATTGAAAAACGAACAAGGCAATAAGCCATGCCGAATATCTGCTGGTTCGTCTCGTGGTGGCTTGTCGTATTGATTCCTGTTATCATATTTGCTGTTTATTCTTGATAACTAAAAACCTCTAAGCCTAAAGCGAGCAATGCGACCACCATTAATCTCCTTTACGCGAGCCTTGGACTCGTGTAGTGTCTATTCCATGTCTGTTATACCTTATAGCTCGTATTTGTTAGTGGTAAAATCATTTAACTAATCGAACACCCCTTAAGCGAGACTCCATGCATCCGAGTAGTTCTTTAGTGACTCCTAAAGCGCCCATAACTGTAGGCCATGAAGGACATTCGACATGCTGTTCATTAAGCCGGTTATCTCTCTGTTGGCATCCACTAACACCTAATTGAAGACATTGTGGTTATGTTCAAGAGCATTGAATTCGCTTCTTTGCCATTTTTCGAAGTAATCGAAATTCTTTACTGCAAAGCGACCGCAATATGTTAGAGACGTCTAGTCGACGAGACTAGCGAGCGTCATATCTTTGAAGTTGCAGAAGTTGATGCACAATCTTGGCTTGTCTGTTTTTGGTAGTCGTTCGAATAAAGGCAAGACGGGTGGCTTGCGTGTGAGCAGGGCGCGGATGTGGTTTACGGGCAACAGCTCCATAGCTGTTGTAAGGTCTGGCATCCCAAGCTTTTTCTTAGAAAGATCAAAGCTAACCGTGAAATTGTTATGGTGGTAGAAGGCTTCGAGGCATTCCTTGCGGATCTCTCTCGAACAGCTTATTATTACTGTGGTTCTTGTTCATTTGCGTTAATTACTCATCGAGCCTTCTTCTTGCTCATCTTGATTCAGAGGTAACACTCGTCGACAAGAGCAATATGAAGTTGGACGGATATCAAATCTTGAGTGGGGAACCTGGCAGTGTAGCCAAACCGTGTATTCGAAGCTGATGATTGTATAGAAAGATGCAGCTTGCTAAAAATGTTGAAGATGTCGAATGCAAATAACCTTCTCCTTCTCCAATACCATCCTTCCAAACAAGGATATAAAACATACGACACCTAATCGGACTCCTCAGGAACGTCCTCTTCAGTTCCCATCAACCCGATAGCCCAATGCACTCTCGCACTAGCCTTTGTCCTCACAAACTTCCTATCATTCTCCGCATCCAACTCCGAAAGCCTTTGCTTGCTAGCCTCCACCTGACTATCTCCATACCTCCCAATTCGGAAATCGGAAAATGTGGCTTTACGGACGCGCACGTGAGGGGGTCCTCGTCCTGCTTCTGCTGCACGGATCCAGCCGCTCTGACATCCTTCAGCGATGATGCTGGCGGTGGCCCAGCCGCTGCGTCGGTTGGTTTCAAAGTAGCGTTCGACGAGCCAGGCACGGTGGGAGGGGTCGGTGTATTGGATGCCAGCGAAGAATTGAGGGATGACCAGATCGATCATTGCAGCGCCCATTTTGGGGTCGAGAGGTCGGTCTTCGGGTGGGGTTTGGATGCTTGCTGCTATGCGGCCGATGGAGTAGGCGTAGGGTTTTGTTTGCTCTGCTGCTGCGGCGGCGGCGACGTGGGCGGCTGGAGGCATGTTTGGGTGGTTGCGGAGGGCTGCTATCATGGCCATGTTGTAGTTCGCCCAGAAGACGCTGATGTCCCAAGAGCGGTAGAGGAGTGTGGGTCCAAAGGGTGTATTTGAGAGTGGTTGATACTCGGCATCCAAGGGTTGGAAGTAAGGGCCTAGACTGGTGGCCACAAAGTCCAAGGCTGCTTTTATACTGTTCCATTCTTGAAGAGCATTTGCAAAGGCAAGGTTGAGATCTATGCTGTCGTATGTGTGGGAGGTTGTGCTTGATGGCGAATGAGAGACCCCTCGTGAGGAGAACATATTTGGTGGCGGCGTGGCTGATGGATTGTTAGAAGCGTTGGAAGTGCGTCTCCCGTTATCCATTGGAGACCCCATGTTCATCTTCTCGACTTTGAGCTTTCTCTTCCTGTCTCGAACGGCAAAGTCCGCGATTCGAGCCAGGAGTAGCACGATGTGATCGAATGAGCCGTATGGAGCATCGGCTTTACCTAGAGGTGCTCGGGGTGGACAATCGGTAAAGCGGCTGTAATCCATCCTATGTATTGTCAGTGGGAAGGAATAAACAAGCGTAGTTGCTGCACTTACATCAGGGGATCGGTACTGATCAAGCTGTGGTAAGCATCTTGCTTGCAGTACCACCAGTACAGGTCTTTCAGAGTATCGTAAGTCTCCAGGTTGAAAGGTTGTGGAGGTGGCATCGCATCACCAATGTGACCATATCTGTCGTAGCTGACACCAGTACCACAGATGGCTCCGACAATGTTCTCGTCTGCTTCATACATCTGATCCAGCAGTATGTCCTGTGGTGATTGGTCGGGAGAAATCTGTGGTATGCCGGTGGCCGAGGATCGAGGCATTTGCTGGTCTTGCCGCGCCTTTGCAGTCTTCATCTCCTTGAAGGTCTTAGTCATCCCAGCAAAGTCCATTTCGACCACAAGCTGGCGAGCACCGTTGAGATGGCTTTGCCAATTGGCGTGGTTAGCGGCCATGCATTCGTAGTAGCCAAGCAACAACGATGCTGCGAAAACAGGGACTGAAAGTCTCTTTTTCGGATTGCCGACACAGGCGTGAATCCTCTTGAGCGCATATGCATAGTGCTTAAGCGATGGTGTTTCGGAGGCACCCTGGATCTTTGCTATCTGCAGACTCGATATTGCCAACATGGACTGCAGCAGGCCTTGATGGTGCAATGCTGCCATAGGTAGAGTATGTGTCCAGATACACTTCCGTACCATTGGCATCGTCTTACTGTCGGTAGATGAAGGATTCAGCCGCCAGATTTGTCGTGCCGAGGTCGTCAGTACCGCCGCAGTTTCTGACATGAAATGTGCAAACACTCTGGCTGTGGCTGGGTTCTTCAATGGGTTCGCAACATGCTCAGGTCGGTAGCTGTCCATGGCGCCACTAAACACGAAAGTATCAAAATATCGGGCATCCAGTTTGGCCGCGTCAAGTCCGTTCCTGGATTGTCCGTAGGGACGAGCCTTCGATCCATGAATATCGTGTGCCTCGAATTCGGTGTCCATGTCAAACATTTCATCCTCTGTATCAACGTCATAATAGTCTTCATCGTGAACTTCGATAGCAGCCTCGTCGAGAACTCCACTTCGACCAAGCTGTGTTTGCAGAGGAGCGTTGTCAGTCATCACTGGGATGTTTCGCGGAGGTCCTTGGTACTGTGTTGGATGCGGCCGTTCCGCCGTAGATCCGTATGCGTAGGATAAACCACCCGGCGGTGTTGGTGTTGGATCTGGTACGTTGGGACTGACAAATCCTTCTCCGTGCCACTGATGTGGAACACCTATCGGCTGTTGATCATCCGTGACATATGAATTCGACCAGAGAACTGGCGTGAAGTGGCCTTGAACATCCTGCTGCCAGCCAGTGGTAGAATATTGCTCCACATATGGTAATTCTTCCGGAATTGACTGATACAAGACTGGATTTGGCGGACCACTATCGACTGGAACACCATGTGAGAATGACGAGCTCCTATCCAGAAATGGTTTCATGTCTGGAGATTGCTCGAACCGTGTTTGTTGCTGTGATATGCCATGTAGAGTCGGATCAAATCCTGGATGCTGATTTATTGGTGGTGATCGCTGGTGGTCCATAGTATCTCCCATTGGTCCATACTGTTGTGACATCTGCGAGCCGATAGAGGGCGAGCGTTGCTGAGGACCGGAATGTGGAGGATACACTCCATGGTGGCTGTGCTCGTTATGAACACCCGGAAGTCCAGCGTCAAAAGTTATAGATGCACCTCCGTGAGGTAGGTATTGAAAATCAGCCGGCTTGAAGACAACTCGCTGGTTGTAACCTTCACATTGTCGCTTGGACTTCATGCAGTTCTTGCATACAGGCTTGCCTTCATCGCATTTGATCCTGCGCTTTCGACACGTGAGACATCCGGTTTTCGTCCTCTTCCGGGCTGACCTCGCGGCATCAGAGCTGCCCGCCTGCGCGCTGCCCGCATCGCGACCCTCCGGCGCGCCGCCGTTCTCCTGTTTGAAAGCACCCATCATGTAGTAGTATTAAGTAGATTGACCAGGGTTATCTGGAATTCCAGATGGGAATCCGCGCATAGTAGACCTTCGTAAAGTCGTGAGGTGCAAATAAGGACTTCCGTCCACGCATACACCAATTACACAAGTGATTTGGTGGGGAGGCACTGGCCACTTGTCGCTGTATCCAGAAGTCGGGAACGAGCCAGCGAGATACCGAGATACCAGCAGATTCTTGAAAAAGTGGCAAGCGACTAGGCGCGTAATGAGTGTGCTGTCGATAGACGTTTGTAGGGAAGATGGACACGAGACAAGAAGGTGTGGTCCAGGAGGAGAACCACGATGGCCAGGTCCTCTGCGTCTACAATGTCAACGGTTTCAACGGCGTGGAAACGGGTTTGCTTGTCCCGGTCCTGCGAAGGATCCCGTGGATGTGCCGACTACGTGCACAGCTCTGATGGATTATGTTTTGATTGTGCCGCCCCGCCTTGATGTAATTATCACGGGTGCCCCGAGTGTTCTAATAGATGACTTGTATGTAGCTAAGCAAGGGCTAGATGAGACCGGCGCAAGGATGAGGGCGCGATTAATTTGTGAAGTTGCTTGCGCCTTCAGCGAGCCACAACTTTTGCCGAGGCGGCGTGGGGAAACAGATAGAAAGTAGGACGGGCAGTCGCGCTCGATACGCCCGTATTACCACCTATCGTCTTGTAGCCAACATATTGCGTAGCCCTTCAATTACAGCTTGCATGTGCTCTATACACGTCGTTCAGGTGAGATGTCGAGGATATATTATCTATTCGGTCAACAATGCTATCGAAACAAAGGTCTGCTTGAATTAGGTTGATCCCACAGTGCTCAACACGCTCGATGCAGGTTCGCATCCAAAGAACAACAGTTCCCTGCTCCCACGTGAAGACGACCGCCCTCTGGGCAAGCCTCATGTCACTGCACAACGCTAATTTCCTCTTTGACTTTTTTGATCGCCTTGGACCTTCTGTTATGCGCTGCACGGATGTGGAAGGCAGAACGTCGCCTGCAGCGTGATACGTTAGCTGGCTTCGCTGACGAATCAGTCTCCCAATCGGAGTGATTCTGTCTTGTTCACAGAGCTTCGATTGAACACGGTAACGTTCTGCTTTCTTACTGAGTATTCCAGTACTTGGCTCTGCCTACTTGTGTTGTAATCGTAATTTCTGTTCCTTGTAGCAACGTCCAATCTCTTCGCAAGCCTTGCCCTCTTTGCTTCGGTGGAAGGGCTTGCTTTGGGTTCGATGGTTGATGACACGGTTGTTGGCTCGTGGTGAGATTTCAATGACTCGCACTAAGTTTACCAAAACTCTCGTATCGCCATTGCCGCACGATTGGTATATTTGCATGTGAATGCCATATCATTTCTCAAAATCCAACGGCCAGCACGCATACAGTCTATTAGATGGAAAGCCATACGAGTCCTTGTATCTCGTGTCAGCTTACAAGGCCTGCCATAGATAAGCAGTACAAGGTCAAGCCTGTGGCACGTCTCTCGAAGCTGCAGCGAACACTCAATCCTCCTACGATATGCAACCCGGAAAGCCACCCGCCACGGGTCCGTATTCCGTGCTCGAGGATAAGAAATCTGTTTTGCTACGCCGAACCACCTCGAGGCACATGTTGGTCCAAAAATAATTGCCTTTTGATTCTATTGTAACAGCTTTGATGTCGTGGATTCGTGGTATGCTGCTCTGTGGACCCTGCGTTGGGTGTCGACTGATATGGTCTGATGATGGCACAGGTGGCTTCCTTCAAGCAATCCTGCTTGCTGTACCCCATCACACTGCAAGTTTACAACATCATGCAAAACCTGCTTGCTGATGTGCCCCATCAGAGCAGAGATACCTTAAGCCTCCTATTTCAAGGATGGCGCAAAGGACAAGATCACATGAAATTCACGCATCTCGTCAGTGGCGGCTCTTACAACTCGCCGACTGGCTCTCGGAGCGAGATAGAGTTTGGCCAAGTCCTTCTGCGCCTCTTCCGCTCCCTTTGACTGCTTTAGAACAACGCAAACGCCCATGAATTGTATTAGCAGTATCACATATAAGTGCTAAGTGCGACACTACTTGTGCTTTTCACCTGTGAGTGCCGGAGGTGCCGGGTAAGTACGTGTAGATCTGTTGCGGTTTTCCAGCATCTTTTCCCGTCGCTATGCGAAATTCAACCACCGGAATGCGGTAATCCCACGGACCCTCACCTACGCACTCTAAACCTGATATCGAAAAGATTGTCAAAGAACTGTGGGTACTCCCACAACATTTGGGTGCACAAGCCTCAGAGAACCGGCAGAATTGAACACTCTCCCGGCGGCGAGCGTGAATGCTTGCTCATGGATTGAACGTTGCACCCAACTCCTTCATCCGACGGTGGTGGTTAAATTCGAAAAGGTATACTGAAATGATGTCATTTTCTACACTCCGACGGTGGAGAGTATGACTCCATGGGGCTCCGGTCTCGTGTCCCGCAATAGTACGCGGACTGGGGTTGAGTATAAAGTCTGTAGAGCCCCTAGAAGACCGCTGTTGGTACTCTCAGACAAGACGAGGCTTCTAAGGAGGCTCAACATCTTTCATCATGTATACCATTTCGAACATCTATGTCCTGGCCGCCTTTGGTACCATCGGCGGTGCCCTCTTCGGTTTCGATATTTCGTCCATGAGTGCATGGATTGATCAGAAGCAATATCTGGAATACTTCAACTATCCTAACTCGAACTTGCAAGGAGGTGTAAGTTTATATCTGTACATGGCTCAATGCCAATCTTGTACTCACAATAGTCCAGATTACTGCTTCCATGTCAGGTGGATCTTTCTTGGGCGCCCTCGCAGCTGGAGCTATATGTGATTCTGTCGGTCGTCGCAAGTCTTTGATGCTCGCATCTGTCATCTGGATCATTGGATCGGCCATTCAATGTAGCTCTCAGAATGTCGCTCAATTGATCGTTGGCCGCATCGTCAGTGGTCTTGCTGTCGGCATTACGTCCTCTCAAGTTGTAAGTAATGCACTCAACGTCTTCAAAGCACCGCTTTTGTCCTGGTGCCAGACTTTGGTAACCCGACGGAGCGGGTTCAGATCACGTTGAGCACGATCTTGGACGAAAAATACTAATGCATGGACTCCAGTGTGTTTATCTTGCAGAACTCTCACCGGCACGTATTCGTGGCCGAGTTGTAGGTATTCAACAATGGGCCATCGAATGGGTAAGGAAATTAGAGAATGTCATGTCATTTGATGATCACTGACATTGAAACAGGGTATTCTTATCATGTTCCTGATCGCATATGGTTGTGCCAAGGGAGTCGAGGGTCCTTCAGCTTTCCGTATCGCCTGGGGTATCCAAGGTATTCCTGGCTTTATTCTTCTCGGATCTCTGTTCTTCTTTCCCGAAAGTCCTCGCTGGCTTGGATCCAAGGGTCGCTGGCAAGAAGTCGAAAACACTCTCGCTCTCCTCCACGCTAAGGGCAACCTCGACGACCCAGCCGTACAAGCTGAACTGCTGGAGATTCGTGAGGCTGTCTCTGCCTCTCAAAATGTCGAGGGTGTTACTTTCTTCGGGTTGTTTGGCAAGAAGATGTGGAGACGCACAATGTGTGGCACCAGTGTTCAGATGTGGCAACAACTGCTCGGAGGCAACGTGGCCATGTACTACATTGTCTATGTTTTCCAGATGGCTGGTCTTGGTGATCAGACTCTCACCTCGTCCATCATCCAATAGTAAGTCTGAGTTGCTCCCAGGCTTCACGATTGTGAACGCTAATCATATGCCCAGTGTCATCTTTCTCGTCACTACCGGTGCCATCCTACCTTTCATCGACAGACTTCCTCGCCGTACGCTCCTCTTGACTGGATCTATTGTCTGCTGCATCTGCCACTTCACCGTTGCTGCTCTCATGGCTAGCTACGGACACCACGTTGACTCTATCAATGGCAATACGATTCTCAGATGGAAAGTCGATAACAACACTGCAGCCAAGGGCATCATCGCTGTCAGCTACATCTTCGTCGGGTTCTATGGATTAACCTGGGCGCCTCTAGGGTGGGTGTACAGTTCAGAGGTATTCCCCCTGAAGTATCGTGCCCAGGGAGTAGGTCTATCTGCTGCCACAAACTGGATCATGAACTTCGCAATTGCATATTTCGTAGCTCCGGCTTTCACCAACATTCAGTGGAGAACGTACATCATCTTCGGCGTCTTCTGCTTCGCCATGACCTTCCACATCTTCTTCACATATCCCGAGACCAGCTCCAAAACTCTTGAGGAAATCGACATTCTGTTCGACGCCAATATCCCTCCATGGAAGAGCAACCAAGTCAAGAGCCGCTTCAGTGACAGAGTCGAGACTGCTGTTCGCAAGGGCTCTGTTACTGAGCATGTTGAGAACGAAGCCGAGAAGAAGAGCTCTGATTTTGCTATGCAGAAGGAGAGTGTCTGAACTAGGCTTCAGATTTCATTTTTACTACGATTTAATGATATAGATTGCATATTGGGTACATTACAAATAGAGGTTAGACGATAGACTTGGCATTACAACAATAGAATCCCGATATACAACAAAACACTGGTGCCACTCCATTCTTCCTATCAAATGTTCTGTTCATAGTAAAAGTGTATGGTCCTGTTTCTCTCTCCAAGTACAATCGTCTCGCGTAGAGCTCTTTGAATGCGCTGGGCATGTGGTGATTCGAATCCTGAACCTAGAAAAGAGGACGGATCATTCACCTGAGCGGACCAAACATCTGCCAGCGCTTGCTTCATGGCATCAGTACATATAGTTCAGCTTGTCATCAAGGTCGCCAGTGGCCTCACGCCACAAAGTGTCACTTCATCCTGCTCATTAGTCTCTTCTCCGGGCTCTCGCCAGAATTTCATCTTCAATTCTTGGTACCTTGGCTGTGCAAAGGTTAACAACTGCCAAGTAGGTTGTCGGACAGCGATCTGTGTGCGGTCCCGGAGTTGTATTATAATCTGTCGCATACAAGTGGCGGGCGTTGGCAACGGCTACATGGCGACATGGCATTCTGGCGATTTTTGCGCGATGTCGACAAGTAATCTCGCAACGATAGATACGACGATAGAGTGCCTGTATATTGGAAGTAAACTTAGGACAGACCTTACATGGTCGTCGGAAGTGGTGTTGAACAGTTGAGTAGGTAAGGTGGAAGAAGCGTCACTCGGCGAATACGATTTGCCCACATCCCCAGCCGCGTCCGTACCCTAAAGAACAGCGAACTCGCACGTGGTTTTTTTTTCTGGATTAATCTCTCACATTTTGTGAAACATTCATTTTTTTGACAACTGGTAAACAGTCTCCGTTATTCAGGTCGACATGCATCAGGATCCGTCGAGCCAGGAGTATGCCGATGAGGTCGCTCGTCTACGTGCGAGCGAGTCTGACTCCGATGCGGAACTTTTGGTATGTCTTGATATATTTTCATCATACCCTACACATTATGAAAGAGCTTGGTCAGGAGAGAACTAGGCTGGGATCGAGCATTTCCCATTGTTTCGCGAATTGTTCATGCTGTCCATTTAGACAGGACTTGAGATTCTGACTGAAGCCTGTTGTAGGAAAACCTAGGCTACAAGCCTGTCTTGTAAGTTGCATCGCTACTATACCTGTTCAACCATAACTCACGGTTCACAAGACATCGTTCATACACGCTGTTTCACAACTTCTCGACGACTTTTGGTGAGTTCTGGAAGTCCTCGAAGTTTGAGACGCCTCTTCTGATTACCAACTAGCGGCGCTATATTTTGTGGGAGGTGTTCGTGTGACCTTCTCGACTGGCATCAGCGCTGGCGGTAATCTTGCATACTGGACCTCATACATTGTTACTTGCGTCTTCACGTTCATCACCGCAGCTGTTATCGCAGAGATCTGCTCTTCTCTACCTCTTGCTGGATCCATCTACCTCTGGGCTGCGGAAGCAGGAGGACCTAGATTTGGTCGCTTCTTCGGCTTCATCGTTGCATGGTGGTCTACCACAGCATGGACAACCTTCTGCGCCTCAAATACACAGGGTGCCGTCAACTATCTTTTGGCCGAGATTGTGGTGTTCAACGTTGACTACCCATCAGACTCGGATCACATCAAGTACCGCGCTGTCCAATGGGCTGTTACTGAGTTTATGCTGGCGGTGGCTTGCATCGTAAATCTGCTCCCTCCCAAATACTTCCGCTGGATCTTTTATGCATCATCCGGTATGGTATTGCTGGACTTCGTACTCAATATGATCTGGCTGCCAATCGGAGTGGCTCAGACCTATGGCTTCCGTACTGCTCATGAGGCTTTCATGACTACGTACAATGGTACTGGAGCACCTGCTGGATGGAACTGGTGTTTGTCTTACCTGGCTACTGCTGGTATCTTGATCGGGTTCGATGCGTCAGGCCATGTGGCCGAAGAGACAAAGAACGCTAGTGTTACTGCAGCCAGGGGTATCTTCTGGAGTACTGTGGTCAGCGGTATCGGTGGCTTCATCATTGTCATCCTATTCCTTTTCTGCGTGGTAAGTTGTGCTGCTTTCCTGGCAGTCTGTGTATTTGCTGATCGTTCTTCTAGCCCGACGCAGACACCTTCTTCCAGTTTGGTTCCGAGCAGCCATTCGTGCCTCTTTATGCCGTCGTTCTTGGTCAGGGTGGGCACGTGGTCATGAACATCGTCTGCATTGTAGCTCTCTGGTTCAATACTGCAATCGCTGTCCTCGCTGCATCAAGACTGGTGTTTGCTGTCGCAAGAGATGGCGTTCTTCCTTTCTCCGGCTGGGTCTCCCAAGTCTCGAACGGCCAGCCCAAAAACGCCGTGATTGTCGTCTGGGTCGTTTCAGCCATCATCAGCTGCACAATTCTTCCATCCAGTACTGCATTCACCAGCCTGGTTTCAGCCGCTGGTGTTCCTTCCGCCGCAGCATACGGTCTGATATGTCTCTCAAGACTTGTTCTTACGCCCAAGACATTCCCCAAGCCCAGATGGAGTCTTGGAAGACTCAGCAAGCCATTCCAGTTCATCGCCATCTTTTGGAACGGCTGGGTCGTCGCTGTTCTGTTCTCGCCGTATGCTTTCCCCGTCACGGCTGGCAACTTGAACTATGCTCCGGTGATTATGGGGATTGTTACGGTATTTGCAATCGTGTCGTACTTCATCATTCCTGCGGAAAGATGGCTGCCATCTCACAGGATCCAGCAAACCCTCGAGGCAGAGGGGCCCAAGTCTCTTCGTGTTGAAACCATTGCCCATGACTAGATTCTCGGATGAAGCAACATATTCGTATGTATAGCTGGAGAGTTCACCGTTTCGAGCAACAAAAGTTAGTGCCATATCTGCAAAAGCATTTTGTATATGATCCGCGCATGGCGACTATATTAATGAGCCTTCTGCAAGCACGATTTCGAGGGAGATGTGTTGACCATCAACAAACGAATTTTGAGCGAAGGATGAGATTGTTTCACAGATCCAAGTGACTTCTGCACGATGACAACGACACAACAAGCTGTGCATGTTCGACGCATGCAGCTTTGGACTTGGTGAGAGCGGTGAATACGATAAGCAGGAAGCATAGAGCGCGGTGGTGCCATCCATGTTACAGCAACACGAACACAAACAATACTCAAATCTCACCAAAGACGGTAACCATGACCTGGTATTTACGACACTCAAGACACAGAACACAAACAGATGCAAATGTTGTCAGCAACAACAAAGCTCCTCTAGCAACGATATGGGAGGAGACGGGTTGGGAGCGGAGAAGCTGCACGCTACCGGCCGCGGCGACTCGGACTCGAGACATGGGTGCAAAGTTCCTTGTCACGGTGTCGTCACCCCCGAGCCCAGCCTGCACCCAGTGTGTTCCCCTAGCACAGGTCGACTGTAGCGCTGTAAATCATCGTGGTAAGGGAGTCTCGGGGATGTCGGCAAGGCGTTCGCGAATGAAAAGGAACCACGTCGCAGATGTAGCGAGGCTCAGCTGCAAAAACATGCCTCAGGAGATGAGAGTGTTTATGAACCGATGGAAAGCAAAAGAGGGGGGAGGCAGCTCTGACTTGGCGCGAATAGCGTAATGGTAACAGCCAATAGATTGTCGACATTGGAGTTAGTGCGACATTTTGGCTTTCCGCGCGTTATCACAGTTTGACTGCTTGAGCCTTTCGCGGTGCTTGCTTGCTCGCTGCTCACAGTGTTGTCTGCTGCCGTCGAGCGCGATGACTTTTCACCACAACGGAAAGCTCTCTTCACTCGCAGCTCTCTCCAGCCAAGGGCTTCAACAGTCCAGGCGCACCCAGAGAGAGCGGCGACAAGGAGCCAGGGGGCAAACAACGACGCCCGACGCAGAATAATATTTTTTCCTCGCCAGTCGCGAGAGAAAAAAGAATAATGCAAGGGCTCGGTCACGTGTGGGTCGGAGGGTGAAGTTGGAAAGCAGGAAGCGCGTCTCTGTGGTCTGTGGACTGCGGGCTTTGCACACTGACTCCTCTTTCAACATTCTCACTCTCTCTCACACCTTGTCGCCAATGCTTCTGACCGTCGCCTGATTCTCTTTCTGCCGTTGCGCCTCTCGTCGTCTCTATCGCACGCCTTTGCCCGCTATTTCCGCCAAACTCGACTACGATCTCTCGTCCTCCCCGTCTCTGTCTTGACCCATCCTCGACCACCAACGCCGTCTGCACACAGTCGCCCCTCTCCTTTTCCACTTCTTCCTGTAGTCAAGACGCTCTCATCGCTCTTGGTCGACTTGATCAGTCTTCCTCAAGCCCAGCGCATCACCGCGCGACGTCTCTGTGAATTAATCATCCCTGTCCACAGCCTCGACATTCCTGGCCTTCAGCGACATGCGTTGCAGACACGATCCGACTCTGCGCACGACATAGAACACCCCCTCAACCCTATCTCTGCATGACGACAACAGGCAGCTGGATTATGACAGACGTCCCGCCGCCTCTGAATGCACTCGTTGCTGCTGCTCGTCAGCAGCACCACCACCCTCTGTCGACCCAACCCTTCGCCGTCCCTCCTTCAACTTCGCGACGACAAACACAACCCCCTGTCGACGATGGTGTCGAAGAGGACGACGGTGAGATCATCTGCATCTGCGGCATGCGCCACGACGATGGCTTCTCGGTGCAATGCGAAACCTGCAATAACTGGCAACACATGATCTGCTACTATCCTACTGAAGCAGATCGTCCCGGTGAGCATCAAAAGCACTACTGCTTCGACTGTCAACCGCGATGGCTCGACGCCGACCAAGCCAAGGAGAGACAGAAAAAGCAAATCCAGCGACAAGCTCTCGACTCGCGACGACCCGGCCCGAAACATCGCAAAAAACAAAAGGAGTCGCCAGCTGCTGTCAATGGTGCCTTGCTGCAAGGTCGCGATCGTAAGAGTGCCAGTCCGCGCGATCAACTACCTCCCGCCAAACGCCCAAAGACCGGTCACCGCCCCTCTGCAACTGCCAACCACGCCCCAACCGGTCGCAAACGAAACGGTACGATAACGACAGCTCGCAGCCCCTCACCAGACCCTTCCAGACCCATCATACCATGGTACTCAGAAGAGTTCTACCGCCTCTACTCTCAGGTCTCTTCGCATGTCGAAACAGAAACAAATCTCATGAATAACATTGCTGTCACGAATTCATTATCCGAATGGCTGAAGAACCCAGTCGTCGTCGAGAAAGATACGAACGGCCTCAGCCAAAACGACATCTTCCTCCGCTGGGATGGACCCTTCGAAGACATGCCTGGCCGACCCGAGGTCGCTCTGCACTGGGAAGCAGACCCCAACTTCAATGACCAAGCCGAGCCTCCGAAATGGCCCTGCCTGACGGTCGAGCAGGATATCTCGAAGCGTACCTTCATCGGTGAGCTTCGTGGACACATCGGGTACAAGGAAGAATACATGAACGACCCCGAGAGTCGTTGGTCATCACTACGCCATGCCGAACCTTTCGTCTTCTTCCACCCCCAACTCCCTATCTACATCGACGCCCGCCAAGAGGGTACCATGTTTCGATATGTTCGTCGCAGCTGTCGACCGAACACCGAGATCCAAACCATCATCACCGACGGTACCAACTATCATTTCTGCTTCATGGCTACTAAAGACCTTCAGTCTGGCGAGGAAATCACCGTCGCTTGGCAGACAGACGACACCATCAAAGCAATGTACGCCGAGAGAGGTGTTGTCCATGGCGACGTGCCTGCCGACATCAAATATGCTATCGCCATGTGGGTGTCCAATGTGCTCGCTAACTGCGGCCCTTGCGCATGTAACGGCGATGGCTGTCTGATGGCAAGATTTGATCGTCGTGGCCAGCCCCAGCCTGTTGAGCCGCCAGAGACAACCGCAGCCCCTCTGAAAGTACCAAAGGTTCGCCGTAAGAAGACCGGCAATAACCTCTCGCCTGCCGATCCGAATCGCAACAGCCACAGCCGTTCTGGCAGTGAAGTTCGCAAAGTCGAAGTCGAAGTCGAGGATGACATGACAGATGCTCGATCAGTGTCTGGGTCTTTCAGAGCTTCTGCCAGTAGAGACATCACTCCCGGTACTCATTACTCGGCCGTCATTCCCGAGATGTCTGAAAGAGAAAAGAAGAAGCTCATGCGCGAGGAAGAAATGTTCCGACGACAGGAGGAGGAAAGCGGCAGACAAAAGAAGAAGCGCCATAGCGGCGCCACGCCTTTACTACCACAGAGCAGTACGCTTTCTTCTTCGAAACAGCAGTCGTCGGAACCATCATCTTCTCGTCGTGGCACTATCTCCAAGCGACCATCGAAAACTTCGAGATCAGATCAGCCTTCCGAATCCTCGAGGCCAGTCTACGTGGACTCGGCGATTCAATGCGATATGGACAACGACGACCCTCCAGAGCCACAAATGCCCACGCCTCCAAAAAAGAAGCGATACCTGTCAGTGACACAACGCCTACTTCAAAGATGCGCCTCAAACAATCTCAAGCGTAAGGCTGAAAGCGAAGCGCCCGAGGACTTGCTCACCAACGGAGTTCACCCAGAGGAGAATATGGACATTGTGAACGACGAGCAAAGCCCGAGAAGTGTTGGTGCCCCGTCAGATGCTACTCCTTTGTCGCCCGTGTCTATCAAGCATGCCGATGTCAACATGACCGAGGCCACGCAAGCACGTCCTGCTTCACTGTCACCTGCATTCGGTCCAGTGGACACTGACATGCAATACATGGACGACGATCGCGCCACACCTCCTCCAAATGATCAAAACCCTTCATCGTCATACAGTTCAGCAAGTCCTTCCACATTGAAGTCAGGCGTCGCTTCACATCCACCAATGGATCCTCCACCTCCACCATGGCCATCAAAAGAAGCACCGAGTATAGGTGAAGTGCATCCAGCCTCTCCAGAGTTCAAACCTGCGCACCCCGAGATGCATCTGACCATGCCTCCAACGTTGAGCTCTGCAACTTCACTTCCACTCACGCAATCGCCCGCGACCCTGACGCCCAGTCTCTCGAATATACCCCTCTTTTCACCATCCGTCTCAGCGGCAGTCAATCCCAGTCCTGCCAGAAAGAAGATGAGCTTGAGCGACTACACCAAACGCAACAAAGTACACCAGCCAAGAGACATCTCTCCTGCCGCCAGTCTGACGGATAGTGTATCAGCCAAAGACAAAGAAAGCATCTTGAATGGTGTGGCCGTCACAGACTCTCCAGCATCAGAGCAGGCAATGGACGCAACAGCAGCGCCACTCGCAAGTCAAGAGTCGGTAGTACCACCAGCCTAACGATTTTGTAATATAGAGATGGGGCCTTGTTCGAAGAAGGCGTTTTATTTCTCTTCATGACTATGGTACCAAAAAAGAGGTGGATGCTGGCGTTATTATTGTGTGGCCTTTTTGCAGCGTCTTCGTTCTTCTCAATTCTAGTTCTTTTGGTGCCTTGACACCCTGACTGTACGATGATGTTTTCAAACACTTTTTTCTTTCATCTGTGACTCGTGAGGTTTATGCTTTTTGACGAACTTCGAGATATGAATGGAAGCAATTATGCCTTCTACTCGATCTCTTTCTGCAAAGTACCTATGTAACGTATAGAGCTACGAAGATGCACAATACTTTGGAGGATCAAAATAGTGTCCATTGAGACACCGCACGTTATAGACTCTCTCTGGATAACACTCTGGTCTAGCATTGTGCCAATCTATGGTGAGAGTGGACGGAGTTTAAGCGGACTTGATCGGGGCAATTGCGGTATCGGGCTAGTGTAAGCTAAAGAACGTCATGGAAGAGACGCGGCGATTAGTTAGTAGCAGTTGAAGCTCTACCGGTAATACACGACTGAGCATTGATCATAGACGAGAGGCGTGCCCGACTACATCGCAGACTCGAACCCTGGCTGTATCTTGACCTGCCAGTCTGTCCTTTCTGTTTGCAACCCTCTTCCACATTCACACCATGTTCAACCGACAATGCAGAGCAGCGCTGCAGTCGTCGCAGCGTCTGTACGCCACTTCTCGATACCATGTTGCCACTTCCAACAACTACTCGACTGCCTCCCGGCGCATTTCCTTGACACCTCTGTCTCTTCGCCACTCAGCCCTCGCCGCATCGCGTTCGCTTAGCACCACTCCTGCCCGCAGGAAAGATGACTCGGCCAAGAAGGTCGATCCAGAAGAGGAGGCACAAGACCAAGAGAACAAGGACAACAAGGATCGCAAGGACTCGTTAGACCCTATCAAGGAAGAGTCGCGTGCAAAGGAACCCACACCCATCCCCGACGGCCGAGGAGCTTCCTCAGCAGGAGGCGACGGAGCACCAGCAGGTGGTGACAGCGGAAGCGGCGGTAGCGGACGCAAGCGCAAGGGCGGCGAGAAGGGTCTCGTCAAGCCTTCGGTGCCTGATGTCTATCCCCAAGTCCTCGCCATCCCCATCGCCCAACGACCCTTATTCCCTGGCTTCTACAAGGCCATCACCATCCGCGACCCCAATGTCATCGCCGCTGTCCAAGAGCTGCTCAAGCGTGGCCAGAGCTACGTTGGTGCCTTCTTGCTGAAGGATCCCGAGTCCAACACCGACGTCATCAACGATCCGAGCGAAGTCTACGATGTCGGTACCTTCTGTCAAATCACTGGCGCCTTCCCTGCTGGTCACGGCGACGAGAAGGCCCTCCAAGCTGTCCTCTACCCTCATCGCAGAATCAAGCTCACCGAGTTGATGCCTCCCAAGAAGGGTGAGACGACCATTGAAGAAGTCCCCGCTGTTGCCACCGCTACAATCGAAGCCGCTGAGAAGCCCGCGACCGACATCGAGTCCAAGGGCGATGTGACTGCCAGCTTTGAGGAGTCGCATGTCGAGGCTCCTGGCGAGAAGAAGCAGGTCGCTCAGTATGAGCCTACCGACTTCCTCAAGACATGGCAGGTCAGTCTGGTCAAGGTCGACAACCTCGCCGACGAGCCCTTCGACAAGCGCACTCCTACCATCCGCGCCCTGATTTCCGAGATTGTCAACACCTGCAAGGAGATTGGCAGTGTCAACCAACTCTTCCGCGACCACGTTTCCGCCTTTGCCATGTCGCAATCTGCCGCTAACATTGCCGACGAACCCGCCAAACTCGCCGATTTCGCCGCTGCCGTATCTGGTGGCGAGATGGAGGAGGCACAAGAAGTCCTTACCAGCCTCAACATTGAGCAGAGACTCAGCAAGGCTCTTGAGATCATCAAGAAGGAATACATGAACGCACAGCTTAGCAGCAAAATTAGCAAGGATGTTGAGAGCAAGATTCAGAAGCGTCAGCGCGAGTACTGGCTCATGGAGCAGATGAAGGGCATCAAGCGTGAGCTTGGCCTCGAGAGCGACGGCAAGGACAAGCTGCTTGAAGGCTTCAAGGAGAAGGCTACTAAGTTGGCCATGCCCGAGCCTGTCAAGAAGGTTTTCGATGAGGAGATCAACAAGCTTGCACACCTCGAGCCTGCTGCTTCAGAATTCAACGTCACAAGAAACTACCTTGACTGGCTGACTCAGATCCCCTGGGGCAAGCGCAGTGCTGAGACTTTCGGCATCAAGAACGCTATGAAGGTGCTAGACGAGGATCATCACGGTCTGAAGGATGTCAAGGACCGCATTCTTGAGTTCATCGCCGTCGGCAAGCTACGTGGCACTGTCGAGGGTAAGATCTTGTGTATGGTTGGTCCTCCTGGTGTCGGAAAGACTAGCATCGGAAAGTCGATTGCTCGCGCTTTGAATAGACAGTACTACCGATTCAGTGTTGGTGGTCTGACTGATGTCGCCGAAATCAAGGGTCACCGCAGAACTTACGTCGGTGCCCTGCCCGGTCGCATCATTCAAGCCCTCAAGAAGTGCCAGACCGAGAACCCTCTTATCCTTATTGATGAAGTCGACAAGATCGGTCGCGGCCACCAAGGTGACCCATCTTCTGCTCTTCTCGAACTTCTCGACCCCGAACAAAACAACTCTTTCCTCGACCACTACATGGACGTTCCTGTCGATCTTAGCAAGGTCCTCTTTGTCTGCACAGCAAACATGACTGACACCATCCCCCGCCCCCTCTTGGACCGTATGGAAATGATTGAGCTTTCTGGATATGTCGCAGACGAGAAGATGGCAATTGCCGAGCGCTACCTTTCTCCAGCCGCAAAGGACCTTTCTGGTCTCAAAGACGTAGACGTCGAGATTGAGAAGGAGGCCATTGCCGAACTGATCAACAAGTACTGCCGCGAGTCCGGTGTACGTAACCTGAAGAAGCAGATCGAGAAGGTGTACCGCAAGTCCGCCCTCAAGATCATCCAAGATCTTGGTGAGGAAGCATTTGCCGAAGAAAAGGCACTCACACCCGAAGGCAAGGAAGCACAAGCAGCAGCAGCAAAAGACACATCCGACGTCAAGGACACACCCCAAGACATTGAGAAGGAGACCACAGAAACACCCCGTGTCGCTCTTTCAGTGCCATCATCCGTAAACGTCCGCGTCACAAAAGACAACCTGAAAGACTACGTCGGTCCCCCAGTCTTCACCGCCGACCGCCTTTACGAAACCACTCCCCCTGGTGTCGCCATGGGTCTCGCCTGGACAAGCATGGGCGGCGCAGCCCTCTACGTCGAAACAATCCTTGAATCCGCGCTTTCAGCACAATCCCGACCTTCCCTCGAACGCACCGGAAACCTCAAGGCTGTAATGAAGGAATCGACTTCCATCGCCTACTCATTCGCAAAGGGCTTCCTGGCTCAACGCTTCCCTGATAACAAGTTCTTCGAGCATGCCAGAGTGCATATGCATTGTCCTGAGGGTGCTGTGCAGAAGGATGGCCCCAGTGCTGGTATCACCATGGCTTGCTCGCTCATCTCACTTGCACTAGGAAAGAGTTTGGAACAAACTGTTGCTATGACTGGTGAACTCACTGTCACTGGAAAGGTACTCCGCATTGGTGGGTTGAGAGAAAAGACTGTAGCGGCCAGACGAGCTGGAGCCAAGATGGTTATTTTCCCCAAGGATAACTTGAGTGATTGGCTTGAGTTGCCTGAGGTACGTTTCTCATCTTCTTCTCCCCTTTTTGCATGAACGCAATTTGCTAATTGTCATAATAGAACATCAAAGAAGGCATCGAGGGCAAGCCAGTAGCTTGGTACAACGAAGTCTTCGAACTCGTGTTCCCCGGTGTTGACGCAAAAGCTGCCAACAGCATGTGGAAGCAACAACTAAAGAAGGAAAAGAAAGAAAAGAGGGAGAAGGAAGATAAGGATAAAGAGTATGACTCTGATTAGAGACTTGACACCTTTGTGTATAGATGATGGAATAGCTGAGCTGGTTGTTTCTCGTAGAACTCTGGCCAGACTATTGTGGTTTTGGTATTTTTCTTTGTGGGTGTATTGCTCAGCGATTGTTAACTCTGCGTGTTTTTGATGCATGCGGATATTTGTATAAATAAATCTCTTCTTTTTTTTTCTGTCTCACATGGTTTTGGGTGGAGGCTTGCATGAAGTCTTCCTATCATTCCGTCGTCCTTCTTGTTCGCTCACTTGGGCGGTCTTGTGTACCACTGTGACATACATTTGTTCTTCCAAGTCATGGGTTTCTAACCAATCACAAGAAGTGAGAAGGATATGGCCTGGGAAAATGAAGATGAAAAGGAAGTGTCGATTCGAAAAAATGTCAAAAGACTTGATTCCCGATCTATAGTAAAGAAGAAAGAAAAGAAAACAAGAAACGCCGTGATCGTGAAAGCCCTTCCTTGAGAAACCCATTAATCATTATGCATTTGTCGTAAAAGTCGGTTTTTGTTGCCCTTTAGCCCTCTCCAATCGCATGCTTCGAACCAAAAGCCCGGATGCAAACAAAAACATTAGAATGCTTGCAAGAGATGTTAGGAAATGATGAAGAGATGGCTCAAAAACTGAGTGAAGAGGATAGGAGAGTAAAGTCGCAAGTGTGCCTTAAGAAAGGATAGCCAGTCCTTTAAGCAACAACCTTGACAGGCTTCTTCTTAGTCGCAGTGGCCTTAGCGCTCTTGTTCGCCGTCGCAGAAGCAGCTTTAGGACAGTAAATGTTTCCAGCAGTAGCATTGACATAATTGCCCTTCTCAGCAGCAACGAAATCCAAAGGTGTCAATGTGGTGTTGAACATAAAACAACCGACCTCCAATTCACCTCCAGGCAATCCCAACCATCCCTTGGGCAAAGGTGCATTGTAAGCCATAAAAGCCGACACACAACCCGAAAGGCCATTGCATTGCTGAATGCAGTTTGACCAGCGGGCTTCTTGGGAGATGAAGTCGGGCTGGGGGATGTACCAGGAGTAGATTTGGGAGGAGGAGAAGAGGGAGGAGGGTTGGTAGCCGGAGATGCTGGCGTTGCCTGGGTGTTGAGAGGCGTGGGGCAGAGGGTTGATGAGGGTGCAGTTTGAGGCTAGAGGTACGATGGCGGGGCCTCCGGCGCGGCGGTCGAGTTCGATTGGTGAGGCGGCTGCGAGGAGAGGCAGAGTGATGGTGGTGAAGACGGTGGAGAAGAGCATTTTGAAGGTGTTTTAATATCGATTGGAAGTGGAAAGTTTTAATTGATGTCGAGTGGATAGTATTGGTGTCGATGGTATGTGATCTGGTATAGCAAGTCGATGTGAGATTGAATTGATCGATGCTCAGAATAGTCGTTTGGCGTAGAATTGGTAAAGTCGTGTTTGATAAAAGAAGCAAGAAAAAAATCACGAGGCGGGCATGCATGTCTTCTTATAACAGAAAACTAAACTCGCACGGCGCAACGCACTGCTGCACGTCATTGCTATTCTCGGTAGCATTGCGATGGAGGATCAGAGGTAAAAGTTGCCGCTTACATGCATCCCACGCTTTTCGTTGCTAGCAAATCTGTACGGCATCGGATGCACAAAGCAGGGGCTGAGTTGCTCCACTCCAGTGCCGCGACTCGGGACCCTGCTCTGACTCTAACGCATCCTTGATTTTCCTACGCGCCATGCATATACATCCCGATGCCTCCTAACCACTTGTTTGGCTGGCTGTGATATTCCAGCCTGCCTGCCTTTTTTTTGCTTAATCAAACACAGCCACCATAGACTTTGCCTGCTTTACCTTCATCGCCCTGTACGACCAACTTCCATCGCAAATCGCAACTTTGAAACAGAAAGGCTCAATTGACTTTGCTCAACGGGCTTGTTTGGAACCACGGATGGTCGTCGAACTGTTTCTCGCGTCGTGAGGGCAAGGATGGTCCGTGGTCAGTCGCGTGCACCTCTCTGCAGTTCTACGCGCAAGAGTGGGCCTTAGGTTTTTCGCGCTCTCTTCACGCGCAGAGACACATTGACTAAAAATACTACTGTGAAAATCGATAGTCTTGTGCCACCAGAGCACGGGGGCAGCATGGCTTTTTGTGGCAGTTTGTCTTAGGATCTCTTTCGTTCTCGCTCTCTGCCTTGTGTGTAAAGGCGACGGTGAGATTTGCGGTGTATGAAATACAGATCGCTGTTCGTTCCTTTGACGGGTTCATGGCGACGGTTGCTCCAGGACGCCTCTTGTCTCATCTGTCTCCGCAAGAACAACGTTGACGGGTCGCGGCAGAAACGTCACTCTTCTCTCTCTGCTATAGCCGGGCATCGGTCACAGGTCATGAGCATGTCTGGTTACGTTCAATGTCGTTCCGTTAATCCCGGCATGGCAACTATGCACAAGAAAGACAGTTGCCGAGCGAGAGGAAGAGCGGCGGTGTGCACAACTCTTACACGAAGATGATGGTAGTATTGAAAGATGTGCTATCTCTGGACACGATTTGGAACAAAGTGCTACGCTGACACGAGGAGAAAGCAAGATGGGCTGGAATGCCTGGGAAAGATGCATGTCGTGTTGCACAAGCATCTTGACCTCGGGATGGACCGTCCCACGAATGACGGCGGTTCCCCGCCAGAGATCAAGATGGTTACGGGGTTTCCGACCAAGCATTCTTTCCGATTGACCATCTGTACAAGGTGAGTGCTTCAATTGAAGCATAGTATATTCTGAGTATACACCATGTCCAGCCTGTCACGAAACATCATCTCTCCACGGCTTGTCATCCGAGGATGTCGTCGGAGCTGCACATTGCGTCACTCATGGCGGGGTTCACTAACGACGATATCCTCGACGAGAAGGATGACCACTGTAACCTCACCGCTACCTTCTACGTTCATTTCTTCTACATACCTGAACACCTTGCAGCAAGTCAGACACAAGTCCAAAATGACCGAATCATCTCAATCCCCGCTATCCGGCCTGTGGAAGCCTACCCACCTCGAGCACCTCTTCTACGGCTCAGACTGCGTATCTAAGCATCTGCTCGAGTGCCTCCCGAATGAGAACTCCAAGGCGTTTATCATCACCGGCTCTTCGCTCGCAAACAAGACCTCCCTCATCAAGTCCGTCGAATCGCAATTGGGTTCCCGCCATGCCGGTACCTTCTCCAACATCAAGCAACACGCCCCAGTAGCCGAGTTGGACAAAGCAACAGATGCCGTCCGCGATGACAGCAGCATCGACACCATCATCAGCATCGGCGGTGGTTCCCCCATCGACAGCGCAAAAGCAATCTCCTACCGCCTAAACGAAAAATCCGGTCGTTTCCTCCACCACATCGCCATCCCCACCACCTTATCAGCAGCAGAATGCACTTTCAATGCTGGATACACGGAGAAAAATGGACAGAAAACCGGTGTTGCTCATGCGGAATGCGCTCCCCACGCTATCCTTTACGACTCCAAGTTTGCCCTCGAAACACCCGAGAAGCTATGGATGAGCACTGGATTAAGAGCATTGGATCATGCAGTAGAATTGCTATACCATCCCACCAGCACAGAAGTCCCTTGTCGACAGATGGCTCTGATTGCTGCCCATGATCTCTTCACTTATCTGCCTAAATACAAGGCTGACCCCAAAGACGAGGATACCATTACGAAACTGCAATTGGCCAGTTATGCATCTCTGGGCTTCATGGGTTTGAACGTCAAGGGCGGTCTTGGACTCAGTCATGTACTGGGATATGCCCTTGGTTCTCCCTACGGTATCCCTCACGGTATAACCTCGTGCATGACTTTGGGTCATGTGGTTAAGCTCAAGGCTTCCACTGATGCTTCTGCTGCTTCTCAAGTCGCCCGTCTGTGTCCTTTTGTTGGTGTAAGTAAGACTGGCGATGATAAGAAAGATGGTCAAGCTGTTGGAGATGCAATCCTTAAACTTGTCGAGGACTTGGGTCTGAAGAGTACATTGACTGAGTACAAGGTTGACGAGAGCGAGGCACATACCATTACAAAGACTGCTACCAGAGCTGAGAGTGGAGAGCTTTACGATCAAGTCAACAAGCTCGTCAAAGGGCTGTGGTGACTAAATACGAAGCCTCGCTTGTGAAAAGAGACATGAATTGCATGTAAATAATCAAACGATATTTTTCTACCCTTCAAACCATAACAACCTCATGAAGTATATGCAATAATCTCATCACTCTGATCATGAGTATGATCATAAACATCATCAGCAATCTTATGTCTGTTTGGCGGAACATAATCCACCAACTTGAAAAACTCAGCCATTGCAGGATGTTTGACCGCATCATTGATATTAAACGGTAGACTACCCTGATGAATCGCTCGTGTGAGCAGATTATCGAGTTTTTCTTTTCTTCGTTGGGCTGCTCGGTGGGCGAATGCTACTGCTCGTTCGGGAACGGAGTCAGCGTGGGCGTTGGAGGTGGAGTGACGAGGGCGAGAGGGTGCTGTCGCTGGAGCTGTTGTGGGGGCGGGGGGAGGTTCAGTGTCGTGCATGGGTGTATCGTCTAGATCGTTGGTGGTGTCGTGGACGTCGTTTAGGAGTGTGGAAAGTGCTTCGTGTCTTGCACTACCCAGTCCATCCAGCAATGTAGGCAACGAAACATCAAACTGTCTCCTCACAGGCGTCTGCGTTTGTGTTTGCTGCTGCTGTTGCTGCTGAACATACCCACCACTTCCTCCACTCGCGCTTCCACCTCTATAACTAGCAGCAGCAGCAGCAGCAGTCCTTCTCTGCGGCCCATGCAACAGTTCCTCAGGCACATCATTCAACTCCTCATTATTGCTCGCTGCCAGTTCAGCCAAATACCGATGAAACTCATGACATTGTTTCAAATGCTTTACTTTTCGACTGGCTACACTGCGGGCAAGACGTTTGTTTTTGCAGTGGCGGCATTCGACTATTACTTGTTTTCCGGCGCTGTCGACTTGGTCGAATTGCATGGATGCGTAGCCTTCTGGTCGTGGCATTGTGGTAGACTACCGGACGTGCAGGGGGGCACTCGAAGATGTGTGTTTTCTGTTTTAGTGGTGAGTAAGAGATACTTCTTATGATATGGTATAGGTTTGTGATGAGGCATGGCATGGTAGATTTGATAATCAACGACGAGATGGAAAATGTTGATCCCAGAGCAGTAGAAAACGAAGACGGAAGCTTGAGCTCAACGCGTCGTCTTCCCTGCCATTCCGCTATACCATGGACATTGGACGAAGAGATGGAAAGTTATGAAAACTCACGGGAAGGTTGATGTTTTGTAGGCGACCAGTGATGCAGACGTGGGTATCAGGCGAATACGTCTGCGACGGTGGTGGTGGATAATTGTGGTCGTTGACGACGGGTTCTCGACGAGCGACGTGTTGATTTCCCTAGTTGTGGTCCGTGCTCGAATTTTTGCTCTTGGGATGACCCTGAACACATATCATTCTTTTCGGATAACAGCATGGTTTATGGTACAGAGGTTTATAGTCTATTATAGGAAGGCATGATATGTTTGAGAGAACACCCCGGCGTGACTTGGGTATATATATGTCCTCGATGCTCCAGCACGATGATCAAACATGATCTTGAGACTTTTGAGCAACACAAATTTGAAATATATCGAAGACAGCTTGATTATTAGTCCACAAATGACCAACAGAATTCATTTTCAAGGGCTAGAACATAATCTCACAGAATAGGAAGAAGAACAATCAAAGCATGAGGTATCGCAATCGTTCCATTAAGGTGTTTGTCTGAGGGGTATCTCGTCCTTTCCTCCATTCTCCAATTCCATCGCGCTCTCCGTAATCATATCGTAATCGGTCGTTAAAAGGTATTCATGCAATGCTCAGCTCAAAGCGTGGTGCTCAATGTCGCGTGTTCAAACGTGTGTCCGCGCATTGTTCAACGGAAGCAGTTGAATCTGCCGAGAGAAAAGCGGAAGGGAGCACGATGAGGGCCATGCTTGTCGACAACAACACCACCGCCTGGACATAAGTCAGTTAAATGCTTGGTGCATAGTGTAAGAGAATGTCAAGCTTACCGGCGTGCTTGCCGCCCCAGCCCTTGGTCCACATGAAAGGCATCTTGATTTGTGAAGGTTTAAGCTTTGCTTGATGGTCTGCTTTAATATAGCAGAGTTGATATTCGAGTTGATGATTTGACTTGGTTGTTTTTGGTGATGAAGGTAGAGGATTGATGAAGCTGATGGGTGTTCTTGTAATGAAAGTAGACGATATATCAAAGGTTGGGTGTACCAGCTTTTATCTGTTGAAAAAAAGACCTTGCTTGTGTTGATCGTGAGGCTGGGTGCATTCGGTGGTTGCTGAAACCAGGGAGATTTGTGGCTGTGCGCGGACTTGGCGCCGTCATCTGGATCGGCGGAGCGTCAGAGGCTTTGCATGTTGTCAACCACCGCGACCATTTTTGGTGGAATTTGCTTCCAACTTGGCGAGTTTTTGTTCTGAAACTGACACCTCAATCTTGCGACTCGCTCGATGCGAGTGTCTAGCTGCATCGTGCACGTTGTAAGATGAAGCGACAGTGGTATAAGGTTTATTATCCTGCGCCACCTCGCTCATTATGGTGTAAAAATGGTCTATCATGTGGCTTTTGTGTATAGATGGACTGCATGAATGTCTATGCTTGCAAGTCGATAATGCACCATGGTCTCGGCATCGAATTTCTTCTGTCTGAGTTGATGATCCTACCGACGGTGCGGCAGAAACAATGTCAACGAGGTTCCATTTTGAATGGACGATTTCGATTGAAAGAACTGCATCACGAAACCACGTCTAATATTGAGAAGTCCTTACTGCCCAGTAGCAGTTTCCTCTCTCCTTCTCCTTTGCGCTGAAGCAGATGCTTCGACTTGAAACGCACCAACAGCAACTCTTGTTTCTATCCTTTGCTAAACAGGAGTCTCGTTGTCCAAGGGCTTAACAACTCTACGCCTCAGCACAGCTTCAACCTCCAAACCAGTCAGCTCCACCAGAGCTCCTAGAGCAGTCTCGAGGGTGCTGCAACGGCCTGATTTGAGGAAGACCCTGTTGCCTTGATGTCGGTCTTCTGCAACGATGGCTTGGTAGTGCTGTAGACTAGGGTAAGAACTATATTGGTGTCTAGTCACAAATGTGTTGATGATCACAACGTTGGTTTTGTCTGGATGCGCTTAGCACCAGTTTTCTGCTACAGTCAGCACCCACGTTCAGGTTTATCGACAGAGACGCTTGCCGAGGATCTGGGCGCGAAGGCCTGCAGTATTGTTGGTACCGGTCGTCATGACTGTAGCTGATATTGATGAGAGTGTAAGGTCAAAAAATGTTGCTGTTCGGGATATGGAAGGCAACAAGAACATTCTCTGAATGTGCGATCATCGATGAACATTCACAGTCATGATACTGGCAGTGGGCCAGCGCTGATTCCTTCAGTCTCCAATGCTCACTTCTGGTATTCAATGGGCAGTACGAAAGTGAGGAAAGCCATGATCGCTTAAATGAACATTGTAGAGAAGTATCCAACGCTACTTGCAACTTGACATAACCTACACCCAAGCCGCCTTGATGATATCAGCCGCCTACACAACAAGTCAGCAATCGTATCTCTTGCGCTTTTCACATCCATCCACAAAATCAAACTCACCTTCTCGGCAACAGCATAAACACTACTACTACTATGTCCGGCCACAGACATAGGAAAAACACCTGCATCCACCACTCTCAAACCTCTAGTACCATAAACCCTCAACTCAGCATCCACAACACCACCCCACTCCCTCTTCATCATCGCCGTCGTCGAAGTAGGATGCTGCCACGAACTCGTTGCTGCATTCCTAATCGCTTCTTCAATCTCTGCATCACTAGTGACATTTCCTCCAGGAAAAGTTTCGAGAGTTCCTAGAGCTTGCATTGGTGGTGAGGCAGCCCACTCGCGGATTTTTTTGACGGAGGCAATGGCGATAGCTATGTCGATTGGGTGAGAGAAAGTGTTGAAGTCGATTACGGGAGCGGCCGAGGGGTCTGTGGTGTTGATGTTTATGGAGCCTCGACTCGACGGGCGGATTATGGCCAAGGGGATGGTGTCGCCGCCTTCCCAGGCTATCTCCGCTACCGCAGTGTGAGAGGATGAATAAATCGATTTGAGGAGTTTGGTCTGAGCGACGTAACCAGCGATTATGGATGGATCAGTTGATGGTGGGAAGAGCGATGAGGGGTCTACTGATGTAGAGGTAATCAGGGATTGGTACTGAGATGTGACATTCTGAAGGGGTAAGAAGGCAACAGTGCTGCCTCCCAAATAGGGAATTGTCATTATGCCTGCCGGTTCTTCGTCAGCTACTACGCAAGGCAAGTAAATTGCATATATTACCTGTACGATTTCTGTAGTAGATAGCCAGTTGATCTGCGGCCCAGCTCGCGTTCGAGAATATCCAGTCCGGGGTTGGGAAGGTATAGTCGCCATCTATCTTTTCATCAGCCCCTTCCTTTAACAGAACCGCACGACACGACTTACAGCTAAACTGCATATACAGAGTCGGCTGATCTTGGAAATTGCTACCAACTCCTGGTAAGTCAACAACAGTCTTGATTCCAAGGCTCGACAGCAGCGGTTCAGATCCAATTCCAGACAGTTGTAAAATTTGAGGAGTACGGACAGCACCCGCCGCCAGAATGATTTCACGATTCGCTTTCACCGTACTGGTTTCGTTCGTAGTTGCCGATATGAACTAGCCACACAGATTAGCAACGTACGTCGGAAATCCAGACAAAAAAGCAACACTCACATCCACGGACACAGCTCTGATACCATTGCTGAAATTGATCTTGGAAACAGAGTGTCCGGTAATCAAATGTAAGTTCTTTCTCACTCCAGCAATAGGTCGATAGTAAGCGTTCGAAGCATGTGCTCTGGACTGGTTCTTCGCGTATGCAGAAATCGTACTGTAGAAGGCTCCAGTAGCTTCTCCATTGTTTGGCTGAGGGTTTATAGTGACACCAATGCTCTTCCAGCCTGCGTAGAAGTTTTCTAAACAAGGTCAGTTTTTGCCTTGTCCAAAGAAGCACGACAAGAAGAAATCTTACCAAGGACCGGATACTGATAATTTGAAAAGCTCGATCCAACAGGTCCATCAAGACCATGAGGCTCCAGATCCGATGAGATAACTCCAGGAAACATCTCCATGATTTCATCAGTCGGTGGTGTAAAGGTCTCGCTCTGTTACCAAAATCAGCCTTCCCTCTTCTACACGTCAGATAACAATAAATGACCTTCTTGAAGTAAGGCAGCAGCCCATCCCATCCCCAACCAGGATTGCCCAATTGCTCCCAGGCGTCATAGTCAGCAGCCGCTCCACGAGCAAAGAACATGCCATTCACTACTGTTCCACCGCCCACCACATCGCCAGTGTAGAGTGGAGCAGTGCGATTGTTCAGACCAGGTTGAGGAATACTGGTGTCTGTCCTGAGATACTTGGTTGGAACGGCAAGACCAGGAACCGTGGTTCCATTTTCTTGACCATCGCTGTTCGAATGTTAGCTGCATCTATTGAGAAAGAAGAAGGAGCGACGGACAGGTAGCCACGTTCGATCACCAAGACGCTGATTCTAGGATTTTCGGTCAATCGATTGGCAACTACAAGACCACTTGTCCCGCCGCCAGCGATGACATAGTCGTAGCTTTCTCTTAATTGGTCAGTGTGATTGAAAACAACTGCGTGTGGAGCATGGCGACTGAATGGCGAGCCAAAACAAACAGAAGTCCACCCCAGCAAAGCAACGACTTGCAAGATTCTCCACATAAAGAAAATGTTATGTTCACGACGGAGTTGTCCAAAAGTTTCATAAGCTAGGCAGTCGTGTTACTTAAGTATTGGTGATGGTTAAATCCCGCTCTACCGCGGAGTCATGCATGCAAGTCTGACTGCATATGCAGGACATGCAAGTCCGTGGTGACAGATCCCTCACTGATTCGACACATGCAAGCTTCTTGGTTGGTGGATTGATGAAATAAATATTCCTGACGTATGCAGAAGGATTCTGATATGAATGCGCTTGGACGATACAAATTGTGTTGATCTCCTGGCCTAACAGGCAGAAAAGGAAGCAATGTCAACAGACCCAAGGCAAAGTGAGAGAGTCGACAGAATAGCAAAATGTAGTGCATTTCAACTAGAGCGCGTGTGTTTGTGTCATGGAAGATAAAAACAACAAAGCGTAAACAAAAAAAAAAGTGGTTGATTGCAGCGAGTAGGAATCGAACCTACATCTCCTCAAATCCATCCAAGGACTCCCATGCCGGTCTGCGAAGGAGATTTGTCTTACAATCAGGAGTGCGCTTTCCCTTGTGTTTGCAAGTTGAGCGGCTCCCGACCCCGTCCAACTAAATGGAAGCGAGAAGGAGAACCCTGGCGACAATGCTTGTGTTTGCAAGGTCATTTAATGGTGAGGCGCTCTAGCCATTGAGCCACCGCTGCTTTGTTGGAGGAATATTCAGATCTGTGAGGTTATAAGGGCTCAAGCCTAGATTGTGTGTTCGACTCTTGGATGAGGGAACGGAGGATCGTTTTGCGGTCAAGTCAAGTACCAGTGACGATGAGTTGGGAGAAGTGAAGAGTGAAAAGGTATGAACTGCAAAAAGTATGAACTGCAATCATGACAGAGATATCGAATAGGCCCAGATCTCCCAGAATATATGGTCGTCCCCCTGGTGCCAGAGAAGTTTCATACCATATCACAGATGGCACTCAGATCCTGATTTCAACTCCAGTGATCAGTGGCGAAGAGAAGCAGGGGCCAGCTTGTCCAATTTAATCTTTCGAGGGTTACGAGCCATCTGTTGGCGTGGAATGAGCCAGCGAATACCAACACTCTGCCTTGCCAGTATACCCTCGTACACCCGCAGACAACTCGCTTCTCTCGTAAAAGAGGATATCATGAACAACGGAAGTACCATTGGCACTCTGCCTCGATACCCACATCGCTAATGGTCAGAGCCAAGTCCACCTGACTAACCCTTTCTTTACCTCCCCCGACCGGTACATCTGACTTGAGAGCCGGGTACCGAAGAGGAAAGACTTGATAGTCTTCGGACAGCTTGTGCGATGGCTGCTCCGTCCTAGAGGTCTTTTTGTTGCTCCAGTAATATGTCCAGAGCTGTCGAGAACACAGGCGGTGTTAAGTAGCAATGCGCATGGTGCATTTTTGGCCAAACAAGAGTGCCGGCGACCTTGCCGAAGCGATGTGCATTCCCATGGTTGTCCGTAACGATGGTATCAGCACTGGGTATCTCAATCTCTTTCATCTCTCATGCGGCCTGCATCTTACTCTCAATCTTAGCCTCCCACTTCTTCACCTGCGCATCCCACTTTTTATCTTTCTCAAAGTTGCCCTTAGCCCAGGTAATAATCTCCTGCACCGCGGCATACTTTTCCAGAAAGTAGAGTTCAGAAACAGCAGCTTGAATGGTTTGATGATGCTTCTTGTCCAATTTTGTTTTTACTCCAGTTTCTGCAGTAGTTGAAGAGACAGAAGTATCCTGATCCATGGATGTAGCGTTCACGGAAGAGACAAAGGCCTCAGAAGGTCGGAAAGGCGGCTCGAACTTGAGTAGCTGTTTCCAGATCTAGTGTATACCTCATCAGCGCATATTCAACACTCTTCTAAACGCGGAGCACTCACACTGCCCTCATCAATCCTAGCTGTATACGACGCCTTCTGTGCAAGGAAGTCATCTTCTGTATATCTTGTCCTCGCGGCGCGTGCAGCCCCGGCTTTTTCTCTCTCGGCATCACTGTCGTCTTCCGCTTCGACGGCTGCTAGGGTCGCATCGGTACCAGCTTTTTGATCGTGTGCTGCTGTTGTCGCGTAGTCGTCGGTCGAGACGTCGAGGGCAAGGAAGGGGTCGGCTTCGGCGGACATGTTTGTGAGGTTGTCGATATGCTGTGAATTGAGAATTGTCGTTGACGAGAGGATTGACAAAAATGTTGGTGGTTGCGATTTCGAAGAAAAAATAAATTAAAGAAGAAAATGGTGGGGCTTCAAGCTGAGAGGCCAACCATCAATGTACTCAGCGACACAGCAATTCCATCCGACCGTCTTTGTAGAACATGCTGCCGATGTAAAGGTTGCCCAAGACTGCGCGGAAGGTATCATAGCAGCGACTTTAGTTGCTCGAGGGCTTGCAACATACCTCGGTTATCTTGTGGACTGTCACATATGGGTAAATACCATGCAAAGATTCAGAATGTGTTTACACAGCAGCACACAGTCACGAAGACAAAGCAAAAGAGGCACAGATAATTGAGTTTTAGTAGAGTTCTGATTTTCGAACTATGCTAATGGTACAGCAGGGCAATTCTCTGGGTAAAACGCCCGTGGGGATTGAAATGATTAAAAGTAATCCTCCTTAATCGTCATGGCATGAAACAGATAACACTCAACCTCTCTCTAAGCGATTAACTTATGAGAAGGGGTTGGTGCGGGTGCCCCAGTAGGTGAGGAACATGGAGAGACCGACAGTCTCGAAGACGCGGGCAAGAGCACCGACGGCGACGGT